>ML798721.1:92739-118465 GCA_009831015.1 Picea engelmannii | reverse complement strand
CTCTTCAACGTCCAGGTTCCCCTCATACATGGGAATCTCCATTTTTGCCCTGGCACCTATCCTTGCAACAACCCTAAATAGGCGTTCATCTATTGCATCTTCGACTGTGACTTCTTCTCCTTCGTTTCCATCTTCATTTTCAATTTCAGCCTTGTTGATATCCCCAACGTTGACTGTGCCCCTCTGCGCTGTCTCCATGGCATCAAGCCTAGCACGTAGTTCACGCATTTCCCTTTCCACTGCTGGATCATGCATTGGTCTGTCTCTTCTTCTTGGCGGCATGGCTACAAATATTTTCTCTTTTATCTGCTACAGAAATAAAAGAACTCTTACTCGCTCTGATACCACACTGACGCAGACCCCCAACCCTCAAGTTGGAGTCCACATAGGATCTTTCAATTTTTTCCCCTTAGAGTCTGACTGGCTCTTTAATTTCCCCTTCGGGAAATTTATTCACACACCCAACTGAGTGTATGTCACAGGTCCTTCTGAGTTATGCTCACTTGATCTTTACACTGACATGAACTCCACGATCAACAACCAACTGACATTGGGACTTTCCCCTTTTCCTTTCGGGATACTGGATTTCGCGAGTTCGTGAATCCTGTTGTCGAGCGCCTTACCTCTTCGACCTCCGGAACCTGAAATACCAAACACTAGACCCTTCTCACCACTGACTTCGGCTTTCCCCTCTTCGCGATTTTGGGAGTTACGATGATGTGCAACTTTGTCTCTTGACTCTTGGAGTCTCGAAATCCGAAGTACCGAAATCCCGAAAGTCCACTCTAACTACAGAAGAATAGATCATGAACCCAGATGGACTACACCACAAAGAAGATCACTTAGTCCCATGTATCAAAATTTATTTCTTGGACATTGTTATACTTGTGGAAATTTTGCACACAAGGCAATCAATTGTAGAATCAATGAAATGAATAACTACGCAAGATACATGAATAGTGCAAATAGTAGATATGGAAACGTTTGCAGAACTGTCAACAAAAATTATAATCCATTTGACCCATTAATGGATCAAAATATCGTATGCTACAACTACAATAATCTTGGTCACAAAGCACAAGATTGCAGAGAGATGAAGGAAGATAATCCTATGCCAAATGTCCCTATACCAACTACAACATGGAAAAGGAAAGAAATTCCACACAATGAAAACTGTCGAATAACATTGGTCGCTAAAGAATGCAAAGAAGAATATGAATGGTTCATAGACAATGGGTTCTCATCTCATATGATCGAAGATCAAATAAAATTTGCCATCTTGAAGAAAAAGGGTGGAAATGTTGCATTTGGAGATGACTCATCTACCAAAATACTTTGAAAATGAATTTGAAAGCTTGGAAGTGAAAATGTAAACGTGGGAAAAGTCCTATTGGTTGAATATATGAAGCATAATCTCCTTAGTGTCAACAAAATATGTGATCAAGGATACACTCTTACGTTTGAATTCCGAAAATGTAAAATTAGAGAAAAGAAATCAGGAAGATTGGTTGCAACTACAACAAGAAGACCAAACAACATATACATCCTAGACATGAAGAAGAGAGAGAAGACATAATCCACACAAAAGGATTCCAAGAAAGAAAAATTCCTGAAGACCAAAAATAAGGATGAAGTATTATTGAGTGCCACATGTTCAGAGGGAGAAACCCCAAAGAAGAAGGTCACCCTATGCCATTGAACTCAGGGGGAGCAGCCCCACCCTTTGCCATTGATATCAAAGGGGGAGATAAATCGGTATCATGATGACAGGGGGAGCATGAGTGTTTCCATCAATGACAAAGGGGGAGATTTTTGAAAGATTGCTTGTTGTCATTGATGTCAACCCTAGTCATTGGTTGTAGTCATTGATGTCAACCCTAGCCATTGGCTTTTGGAACCAACAGTTGATCGAAGTAGATAGACATGAAGTAAATTACACATGCAGGTACAACACCCATGGATGGATAGTATAAGTCATGCCTCTTCCAATGGTATGTGGCACATCACGTGGATCCTCACAATTGAAGAGAAATGAATTTTTGAAGACGACAATGTGAGTTGAAGCAAAAACTACATGTTAGCCCTAATGTTAAAAGGAAGTGATATAAAGGGTATAAATACATCTCATTATACATTCATTTTTCAACACACACAAGTTTGTTAATGAGAAAGGAGATATAAGTCGAATTTCATAGGAAATATGAAGTAAAGAAGGCCGAATTTCAAGGAAGGATAAAGTCTTTTGGTGATGTGTTCTAAGGTATGTTATTTATAGGTCATCTTACCATTTTCACTATAAATTTTTTTCTAGAACGATTCAGATGATGAAATTTGTATGCTGTTGAGAAGACATATCTAGGTACATGTGGTAAAAATTTCATCTATTTATTCGCTACAATTTTGGAGATACAATCTGTGGAATATAGGGTTTTTGACTAGGCCTGAAGCTAGTCATAAAAAAGTGTTCCGGGTAAAACAATCATAATGTCTTCATAGAGAATCCAAATGAAGTGATACCAATTGAATTGGAAAGAGTATGGGATCTAGTTTCCTGTGTATGAAATTCAGAATATTATGTTAAATATTGAGCACGAGGAATGTTGTACAAGTTTTCTCTCCTGAATAAACCAGAATTGAATAAGGTCTACCATTTTCTCTATAACTCCTTTTTTGGGAAGATTCAAGGAGTGAAACTTGGAGAAGTTTCAGATACAATGAGTTATATTATTTACAAGATTAGATTATTCTAAGAAGTGAAGAATTGCAAAAGTTGAAGAAGTCATAGGAAGAATTATTAGGTTCTATGTGATGGTTGGTTGATGGTGACAATTTAATGTAAAGTTTTATTATCTCTCATATATTCTTGGGTGGAAGGAAGGGGCAAGGATGGAGAGGTCAACCCTCTCTTGATATTGGAGGATTGTATCTTCCTTTTGGAGGTTTATCCCTTCCTTTATATTTGGAATTTGTAGCTACCTTTGGAAGTCATTACTTCCCTTGAACAATAACTATTGATTATTTCTCATATATTGTGCATGGTGTATTGTGGTGTATTGGTGCAACTCTTCTACTATTGTTCATTGCTCATTGGATATAATTGAATATATAATATGGTTGAAGTATAATTTGTTTTTTTTTTTAAATTGTACTTGATACTGATTCACCCCCCTCTTAGTATCATCAACCTTTACGATGTAATGTCGAAAGACCCTTATTTGCAATATGTTCCAATATTTGATGCCATAGCATTGTCTTCTCTCTAGGGATAGTAGGGTTCATGTCTTATTCATTATCACCCTCAGGGAAAACATAACTATTACACCCATCATTAATAGTGCTTCCCAACAACTTGTACAAAGTTCCGATACAAACTCCCATCATCAACACCATTACTCCTCAAACCATCTTGCTTGTTTCTTTTTCAAATACAATATGAACGCCTGCATAACTCATCTTAATTTCTTATATCAAGTTTTTGGCCTAATCTAAAATGTATAGAAATCTAGGTAGAGCTCTAATTTTTCCATCTTTGAGCAACAACTTTACCCTTCGACATTTTATGGTTTTGGCTGTCGAGTTGTCTCCTAGGAAAACATCACTCCATTGTAATTTTTATATACACAAAACCACTCCTTGTGAGGATTCACATGAAATGAATCACTCAAGTTGATCAACCATACATTGTGATCTGAATGCGTACATGTAGATTCCAAGTAAACATCACCTCCTTCTTCCATGGAGGTTTTTCGTGGAAAGGGCATCATAAAATCTCTTACTTTTATCAATATTTTTAGATTTGCAATCTTTCTTATAATGCTCAATGTTATTGCATTTCCAAAATTTCATTATAGATTGTCTTGAAGAGTTATATCTACCTCTAGATTTAGATCACCCCCCCAAGGACTTATTTTTCCTCTCTTTGGGATGACCTATTACATATATTAAACATATTTGGCCACACCCTCCATGGATTTTCTCATCATTTCTTATGATAACAAGGATGCAACTGCATCCTCAAACTTTAATATGCATTGAGAAGTAATACCAATTGCTACAACTAGATAATCCCAAGAGTCTAGAAATGAACATAACAAGGTAATACACTTATTTTTTCCCTCCATATTGATACAAATTCCCTAGTTTACCCCATAGCTTGTTTTTTCTATGTTCTCTAGAGACATTCAACAACATTGAATGGGTCGAATCATACTTCTTACCTTTCTTTCTAGCTTTTCCTAATATTCTTTCAACATACTAGTAGGTTTTGTACTTGAATCCACAATAACCCATTATTCTCTATCTATAAGAAGATCTTCCATATTTAGCTTCCATAAATTGAACCTATTTCCATTGAGCTTATCTATTTTTGTTATTGAATTGCTTGTCGTTTTTCTTTACATAAGATTGCACAATGCTCCCACTCAAGAACAAGTTTCTCGCAAACCCAAGATACCCTTTCTCTTTACATAATGAGTTAAACCACAACAAGGTGTCCCCAAAAAGAAAATAATTTTGTCCTGATACCAAATCAAGAGTTTGATAAACCCGCCCAAGAAAATCAATACTAACAAAATCTAGAACACAAGAATAATAGTGGCACATTCACACAACATACATAAGATTTACCCTGGAAACCCTCAATCAGAAAACCAACCTAACTGAGAGTGGCACCTCTCTCTATCTCATTTTATTAACTCAAATATTCAACATATAAATATTTAGGTGTTTTGAAGCTTCAATTAATACCAATATTTTAATGTGGATTAGATTATAATCATAATCCTTTAATCATTATTATATTACAATGGGTCGAAACCATTGGTCGAAATGATACATAACGAACCAAATTGTTTTCCTTGCAAACCCTTGGATGGGGGGGCATTGGGCCCCTATGCTCCCTTACTTGGGGGATGGGCCCCCCAAGGCTCCATTTCTTTAAGGGACAACCCCTGAACCCCCATCTAGATGTGACTAAGTCTTTTTGCAAAGGATATAATGCATATCCAACATGGATAGATGGTACACGCTAAAAAAAGGCACATATCAGTGTGTCAAACATGAACTCTCCTCCCCTCTACTTGTGGTAGTGGATCAATTGATTCTATTGTACCCCTTAGTGAAATCTAGGCCCATGTGTATCTATCCTAGCCTATCACTCTCTTGAATAGCCTCATTTGGTTTCCTAAGATCCGATGGATGGATAATGACCTGCCTACCCTCACCATCATATGGACCATAACCCTAATCTTATCCACTCATATCACCCATCAACGTTTTGTGTTCCTTCCTCACAATAGCACTCTATCAATGCCTCCACTAATACACCCCCCCTTAGCGGGCATTGTGGGTCAATGACCTCCCCCAAGTGGGGATATTGACTAGGAAATACACATTTGCAAGGGTAAGACACAGTTGCTTCCCTCACACCATGAAGCAACCGTAAGGATTGCACATATCCACTATCCTCTCCAATATCATTGCAAATGTTTGCATCAAGTGGCATTGAAAGTAATTTAGTGCCTACATGTTGCTAGTTTCCTATGCACAAAAGGATTTTCCATCACCTGGGCCCTTATCACTCATCATCCCCGCTCCCTCCAATGGATAGGCATCATATATACCTATCAAAACACATACAAAATTTCATTAGCACAACACTCTTTTTTCTTCCTTTATCACATTGCTTCATGCGGGTTTTACTTTTACATAGGTGCCATCACACGATCATGTAATTATAGTCCCATGTGATTTTCTCATGTGAGGGTCACACCACTTGAGAATCCATTAGCATGATTGTTCACTAAATAGTTGTGCCATGTCATCCATATGTCCACTAAGTGGCTATGCGACTATCTCGCATGATTGAGGGTTTATTCTACCATGTAATGGATTTCCAGTCGAAGTAAAATATGTGTGGTTTCATGTTTTCTTTCCTTTATGGCTTGCACAACTTGGTGGAAACCCTAATGAGGCTTTGTATGGGCCAGAACTTTCCTAAAAAATTAAATGAAATAGACAAAAAGGTAGAGAAGGACGAGACAACCAACTAGGAAATCACAGAATTGCATTTGGATGGTCCAATATCTTGCAATCTATATAAAATATTTAGTTCAAAGTTTCACCACTCATAATTTTTGCTCGGTCCTATTTGTTGTCTTTGAACTAAATCATTTTTTCCCTTTGTAGGAGCTCACGAGCTCTATTTTTTGCATTGATTCTACTGTTAAATTCATTGTCTTGAGCACTTTTGTGCCATGATATTTGTTTCATGTGTCCATGATATTCTTTATAGAGACATTTTTTATTGCCATTTTCTATCCCCTTCAGACTAAAATTTAGACATCATATCACCCTCTCCCTATGTTGTATCAACCCATTTTTATGCTCCCTATGTTTTCCTTTAGGGCCTTCCCTCCTTGGAAAGTTACCTCACTATTCCAAGTTACATGTCGTTCTTTTTATACGATAGTACTCCCCATTCATTGAATGCCTTGGTCTAGTACCCATTTTCATGTCGGCATCCATGTCACTACCTACCTCTCCAAGATCGGGAGCCCATTTAGCCCACATGACATCATGAGCTTCATACTCCACTCTCTTCATCACACTGATCTATTCCCTAACACTCCCAAGTGGTTGTTATTGATTTATCCTACCATTCTTCCCCTCACACCATGGACCTCTCATTTTTATTCATGTGGCGAAACCCCTTTAATTTTAAATCATCATTCATTATTCTTTCAAGGAGACCCACCTTGCCTCCCCACCATGGTGCCTTGCCTTGATTGCCTCCATCTTCCACCTTATTTCCATACATGCAATTTGAAAATGTTTGGTTGCATTGTGGTCAGTCTTCTTGCTTGTAAAGTATCTAGATTATTTTATTCTTTGTAAAAAACAAATTACACAAACATAAAAAATTCCAAAACATGGGAAAGATCGTTACTCTGATATCACGTTTCATTTTCATATGTTCCACATTATCTTTTTATGTTACTTTGGGATTAGTCTTTTTCACCTTTGATCAAATCATTTTTATTGAGTTACTTATTACCCTTTATTCTTGTGAGTCGTAATCGATTGTTTTCTTTCCACTCATTTCCCATTGGTGTCATGTTATGGTGTTTGTGAGTCATCCAATCTTGGTTCCCCTTTGTGTACCAGGGATCCTCATCCCTAACTCCTACATTCAAGGTCATTCTGACTCAACATCCTTATTCCTCAGTGCAACTTATAGTTAAACACACCCTTCTAATATTTCGATTATTCATGATCGAGTCTTTTTGTCCTATTAAAATGGTTTCTATCTAGATCAACCTATTTTTTGCGCTCCATTCAAGGGAAGTCCCAAGTCTCCTACTCATTGGCCAACTCGTCCATGTATGTCATCGTGATAATATGCTACATTTGTCCACTTATTTTCACACCTCATGTAGGTTTCTAAGGATTCCTCAATCCTTGCTTCCATTGAATCTTTCCTTATCGACATCAACTCATTCATTCTAGGGGTTGGTTTTGAGGCCTTAGTACCTTGGTTCCCATCGAATTTATCGATGGGTTTCCTTGGATTTGTTATGGAGTTTCATTATTTCTATTTTATATGATCGTTTCTCCCATGCTATACTTCAATTCACTATTGCATCATAGATATTTGTACACATTGATGGTTGCAATGTCCCAAATTCAGTCAAAGACCCCTTACATGTTTTGATCCCACATTCCATTGGACTTACTTTTGTTGCAATTCTCCACCCCCTTAGGTGCCATTGTTCCCTCATGTGTATTAGAATGATTTGTCTCCTCTCAACATGATTCCATATTGTATTTTCCTTCATAGCTTCATGAGCATTGGAATGATTTCCTTGTTGGTAAAGAGATACTCTCTCTCTCTCTCTCTCTCACACACACACTTGTTTTGTAGGTGGCCTCCATCATCTCTTCTTGGATGATCCTCCCTCTTTGGTTGGCTCTCTCTTTCTCTCTCGGGCTTTTGTGGTACGACACATGTGTAAGAAATGCATGTCTTTCAGAGATACATGATTCTCCTAACCTCATACATTAAGAGGCCACTTTTATCACCCTAGTTTTGTCCACCTACAACATTTAGGTGGTTGTACTCAAAAGCATCATAAATTCACATATAACTCACACAATCTATACAATTACATGATTTATAGGCTATTTACGCACCACCAAGCAAGGTCAAACCATTATTTGACCATTTATGGGGTCACATGATATATTCCTCAATATTGATGCCAATTGCACTGAAAAATATGTCATAGTCACATGAACCCTGTAAATCTATAAACTCGGTGACTCCACAACTTATAAATGCCTAAGGACTAGCTGAAATGGCATAGTTGGTGTGTACATACCAACTTGAGCCTCCCATCTCATAAACAGTTGGTCCTTTGGTCTTCCTCGAGGTCTCAACAAGCACATGGGCGCCCATGACTAAATGAGGAGCATTCACATGGGAACTTGTTCAGAATGAAGGTTCAATTTTGTTTATAAATAGAAGCCATGACTAAGAATGAAGAAAGAGAAATTCAGAGCAAAGTTATGCTAGAGAATAAGACAAAAGAGTGAAGTATCCATTGCTCCTACTCGCCTATTTCTTGTTTTCTTTCTCTCTTGTTGTTTGTTTTCCCTTCAAAACAGTCATCCAGAAGGGGGAAATGTTGTCCAACTTTTTCAGAGATTGAGATTGAGTCTACATAGAGGTTAAAAGGACCCCCCCAATGAGAATATTGGAACTCACATGTTTCAAGCTCTTTCCCCAATAGTATATGCTTTATTTTCTTTTCAATTGGGATAAATGGATTATTTCTTTTTTCCCATAATGTTATTTGAATCTTACTTAAATCATTGAATCCATTGTTAATGCTTTTATAACCCTTATACATGGTGATGAAAGTGAAATTGATCACATTATTTTCCATTCATCTTTCATTGTTCGGTCTTAGCTTTAACAATTCACCAAGGAGAGGGTTTTTGCACTCACAATCATGAAAACTCCCACTAGTGCCAAATAATCCTTGCCAATGGAAAGGACTAATGAGGTGAACTTATTAATCTAAAAATTACCCACAATACATGTGTCTTCGTTGTCTTAAAAATTTAGGGGCAGGCCCTCAATCCACTGACAAGGTAGTGTGAAAAAGTTGAAAGTTTGACCAATTGACAACAAATTAAAGTTCAAGGCGTTCTTGAGAGACTAATAGAATTTTTGCATTCTTGCAAGGAAGGTTTTAATTTCTTTTGATCCTTCCATTTGCAATTTTTCATATTGGCATTTACTCCCTTCTACCATCTTAGTTACCTTGTGGTGGTCTTTCTTGCTCCCCACAAGGCATACAAGGTCTTATCATGGTCATCCATCATCATGACAATTTGATCACTAAACCATCTTTAAACTTATGATTATCAATGGTGAACACCCCTTAGTGAATTTTCTCCACTGGTATATCATGAGGTACGGATATCGAAATAGATGAAACTCATAATGATATTAACATTGATAAATATGTTGTTCGCTATAAGATGTTTAGGAAATTTATTTTGTTGGGATACTTTATGCATTTAATCTTTCCTAAGTATGTGATAAAGGCATGGGTAAAGGAGGTATGGTGGCCTTTGTGACTGCAATTGTTCAGTAACCCATACCCTAACAAACAAAATTTTCTTGTTCCTATTTAAAGAAAGAAACTCATTGTGGTGAAATTATTGTTAAGGGCCCTAGAAAAGTTTTAACACCCTAGTTGTGTCGTTCCCAGGGGATGGAATCTTTTCTACTAGGAAAACTAGCCAACTGCCTTGATGAATCTAGGTCGAATTTTCCAAGCTTCCAATGTAATTTTGGGACAACTTATTAGAGTGGATTTTTCATTATTGAGAGTTTTATATATTATGAGCCAACTAGGTTTTTTAACCATAGTCTCAAAGGGTTAATCTTTCAAAGGTGATCAAGGATATTTTCTATATTTGAGTGGAGTATATAATCTTGTATCGACCTATGATCCAACTTACAAAATGGACAACCGACTTATAGATAAACTCATGATCCAAGTAGGCCACAAGAAGAATGTCCAGAATTTCCATTGGATAAGAATGATAGGAAATTACACTTTGTATTTTTGGATGTAGATAATGAAAAATGATACGACTTTAGAAATGAAAAACACAGTAACAAAATACCTGAGTACCTAATAACAATTTTTAGATTAAAAAAAGGCACAATTGCAAGCTTAAGTTATAGGATACGACTTGTGCAAATATAAAAATGTTAAATTCTCTAAAATGCCATTTTAGAAAAGAACAAAATGGATGATTTTTTTGGGTGATAATTTGGTTTAAAACATCTTCATAATTTGAAATTGATATTTTTATTAAATATTTTTTTGTTTTTTTATTACTAAATTTATATATATATATATATATATATATATGGTTGACTTTAAAAATAGATTATTATTATATATATAAATGATGTTTTTTTAAAGTTGTGTACATTTTAAGAAACATTAAAGTTTTCAAATCCAAAACAACTAGTTTGTTAATTTTATAAATTTGTCATGATCTTTAGCTCTATTTTTTTTTTTGTCTTGTAAAAGTTAAATAAAGAAAATTCATTAAAATTATAAAATATGGAAATGCAATAGTAGAAGAGAGACATAAAGAAAGGGAGAAAAGAGAGAGAGGGAGACATTGGAATTGGATCATACACACACATGTGGAATCTCTTTGGGTTGTTCAAGGACAAGGTCATGAAGTAGGAGTTAAGGTTCACTTTGACATAGTGGGCGTTGAACATAATATCAAACCTAAGGAGATTTCCAAGTTTGGATTTAGCGTGAAGAAAATGAACACAATGGAGGTTTTTCTATGCTAGGGTTTCAAGTTAATGGCTTGAAGATTGTGATCTTTGGTTGTGGGTATGCTCTATAAACTATCGTGGATATTCCACCGGAACAGTTCCTTACCATAGATCTTACAAGTTTCTACAATCTATCATTATGTGGTGCTTTACTTAAGATTTTGATTTAATGGTACGCTTAATGCATGGAAATATTGAAATAATTGAAATTGAAATGAAAGAAGCTAAGAAAATAACACATCATCCACAGAATGAACATAAGACTCTAGGAAAAGCCAGTATGAGAAAAAACTCAACTAAAAGGCAAGGCCTTTGCTCTGCTCTTTTCTTCTTGGTTATGAAATGAAAATACAAAGAAAGGAGGACTCACTATTGATGTCATGGACACTATCCTAAATGGCTCCGACAATATCTTCTAATTCCTTTGTTATGCTTCAATATCCCACTCTCAAATGCTCTACTCAGCTGTGGAACAATAACAATATAATAAGAATGGAACCCCATCCTATCTTAGTGGCTCAGTATCTAACATGGCATGATAGTCGTCTAGGGTTAAGGTTAGGTATTTTGCATACCTCAACTCTCGATTAGGGTTAGGGATTTGGATCTTCTAGAATATTTTTCAAAGTCAACATGTGACTAACTCCATATGTGTAAGTAATATGAGTTGACATGGCTTTCGATCGGTATCATGGTGGTCAATATAATAGGTCAACTTGTAGGAGGCATAATTTCCACATACAAACTTTAATTGAGGTGATCTCCACGTTGTTGAAATTATATCGATGTGTAGAACAATGTTGAGAGGTTGGAAGCTTCATTTGTAAATTTTGACCCCAAAAATGACCATTTAAGTCTTCAAACAAATTCAAGAAGTTTCTTGACTCAATTGTTAGGTTTTTAATGAGCGTAATAAAATATATTTGCGAGAGAAAAAATAATACACACAAGGAACCACACACTTAGACACATAATTATCCCATAAAACCATTGTGGGGACAAACCAGCCTAATAATAGATTTATTATTAACCTTGACCTAAACCATCGAAGCCAATCCAAGTGAGCTAGCCACTGCTCACCTTCAGACCACTTTACAATGGATCCTTACAAGCCTTATAAAGGATTCTTCACATGCATTCTCCGACAGACAAAACCATGGGCCATCAATACCATGTGCCCGAAACTGTGTGTCGAGACCTAAACCACTTTGACTCATTCTTGAGTCAAGGTTAATCCTAACAATCCCCCCTTTAAATTTTACTTGGGGATTCCGCATGTAGCCCCCCCTATCACCTAGGTCTGCCTTCGAATTTATCGGTGAGTTACCAGGGGTACGCATGCCTTACGAGGTCCTACAACCATATGCCCTTTTACATGCGAACAATTTCTGCTCCATTTTTTTTATGTGTCTCATGGTGACTACACCATCACCATCTGTTGCTACATCCTCTCTCTTTTGCATGCTCATCTTCTTGCTCATCATCCATCATTCCTTCTTTTGTACCTGCATACAAGCTTATCATTAATGTCCATATAAAAAGAACCCATCTACCAGATTACATGGGTCATCGGCCGATGTAACCACCAGTTCTATAGGAATTCTCTTCACCTACATGGTTCATCAATCTTAGTCCCAACACTATGAGATTAAACTATCTCATATTCCTCTCACAATCGAAAATTCAAATTCTCTGATTCCGTATCAAGCTAGCATACAAGTACACTTGCCACCCTTGTACCTATTCTAGTTGTTCATTCCACAACTTGATACCACATCCCTTCTTTGTGTAAGAGGGATACATTTTTCTTTGTGCTTCTAAGCATCCAGGGAAATCAAACTCTAACCAAAAATTGAGATGTCATGTACAACTGATCATGCACTATGCTAAATAATTATATACTCTAATAATATAGGTACAAAATGCTTATTCCACAACATGTTGTTGTCAAACCCTTAGGTTCCAGATCTGCATCGGCATGCTTGCATTGGATCGAGTCCTTCCATTACTTCTCAAGCCAACCCATCACGCCAATGGATTCAGTCATTTTTAACCTAGCTTTCAAACTTGAGATGGGTTTCTTTTGCAGGGATTTTCTCTCTGTGTCGTTCAATTACAAGACGTCTCCAACTCAAATCAAGTGCCAAGGAAGAGATTTGATGCAGCAGATGCCAAACGCCCACAACTCGGTCACCGGGTCCTCCACTAGATCGAACAATGCGTCCTCTTCCCTCTTCTTCTTCTTCTCACTGCGCTTGGGAATTGGATCCTCCCTTGCAACTGCCTTGGACTGCCAATTTCCCGTCCTGAAGAACGAGGGTTCGAAATACGGTATTCTGGAGGGCTCCGATAAACTCAAGGGGGTTTGTTAATAGACCTTGAAAACTGTTACACAATAATCTGTTGCTACAGGCAAAGACGAGAGTACAAGACTCATTGATACTCTTGAGGGTTTCCGAAACCGCTAAAAAAGGTGACAAGCTCATCGAAGGCTTTTCTGTAAGTAGACACGGTTTCTGGATCGAACATGCTATCCGGTGAATCGTCTGCAAAATTCTTCCAAAGTGGTTTTCTCGCATTTAAATTTATATAGTTATTAAATTCTTCCAAAGTGAATCCTAGATACTAGATATTGAGTTATTAAATTTATATAGTTATATTAGTGCTGTACTTTTTCCAAATTTTTTTTATCTCGAATTTATATTACTATAAAATTCATTTACATAGACAGACTGTATACGGTTGAACAGCAAGCTCTTGCCATATCTGTATCTGACACACAAGCATTTTCAGTGAGTAATCAGTCCATACATAAGAGCATGAGAATCGTATATGAAGACGGTGACTGATCAGCCATCAACTTGATCAAGTCCAGCTAACTGCAGTGCTTCGGATAGTATCTATTGGATGCCAGCATCAGACAAAAATGTTAAAGGAGGTAATGGAGCTCTCGATCCCATTATCACTGTGATAGATCGAGAGCTTTCCAGTCTCCTCGGAAAGTGCTCTCTTGGATAGAGCGTCAGCAGTCCGATTATGTGTACGAGAAACATGAAGGAAAGAAATATTGGAGAAGCGTTGCTTAAGATCCCTCGTTTTCTGCATCCAGCCTGCCAAATGAATGGAATTGAGCCTGCCCTTGTTTGAGATCCAGTCTATTATCACTCTGGAGTCACCCTGGGCGTGTAGCGCATCGGGAGACCAGTGAGTTGCCAGTGTGAGCGTAGTCCATAAACCCAAAAGTTCAGCTTTTGTGTTTGTGCCAGAGCCGAAGTTTATGAACCAGCTAGAGATCCTGGACTTATGAGACTTGAAGAACCCTCTAGCACCGCAGTTGGAGCCATTGGCCAGCGCAGCTCCGTCAAAAAAGGCAATAGAGTGCCCCTCGGACAAGTCGAATGATAAAGCACGGTGAGGATGATCTCTGACCTTGGGCGTTTTCCAGTTGAAGGTTGCTATTATCTTGGAATACACCCTGGGCGGATATGGGCTGGAATCCTCGAATAGAACTCTGTTCCGCTCTAGCCAGATTTGCCAGCAGAATTGGATCACCAGGCTAGGCGGGCTCGAAAAACTGGTAAGCCCGCAAGAAAAACTATCCAATATAGTGGAGCCACTCCAGGAGGACAGAAATTAAAATGCACAATAATTCGGTGCCAGACTTCTTTGGAGAAGGGACAATGCATTAGAAGATGAAAAAGGTTCTCAGGAGCTGCTTTGCAGAGTAAACAAAGACTCGGCCCCACCCAGCCACGCCTTTGTAACACTTCCCAGGTAAGAAGTTTGTTATTGCCTACCAGCCAGGAGAATAACTTAAGTTTAAGAGGCAGCTGTAATTTCCAAAGTTTGTTTAACCAAGGCAAGCACGACACGGAGTAAATACGATTCTGGAGGGCAAAATATAAGTTTTTTGCTGTAATTAAGCCCGATCCATCACCGCCGGCCCATGACAGGACATCCGGCTCTGTCTTCAGCGAAATTCCGGCGCCTTTTAGTGCTAAAATATAACAGTTCCATTCTGTTGTGAGCGGCTCGCTCAGGTGGAGGTCACTAGCTGACAGCCAATCATCCGGCAGCAAGGACGCGGCAGACCCTGTTCTAATCTGGGCAAGAGTATAAAGATTTAAAGACCGAAGGTGCAACTGCATCTCTGTTGACAGTAAGGATCGTTCCCCTAGGCCAAGAATAACATCTCTGCCTAGTTGAATCTCACGGCCCTCGCCCGGCATCCAGCAAATCCAGTGTTGTATAACTGATGATGAATTCACAAGTCCCTTCCAAAAGGATGAGGCTCTTGTCAGCTGGACAGGTTGTTTACGGAGCCAATAAAGAAGCGGTTTTGAATCCAGGTACTTATCCATGATAATAGAGTGCCAAATACTGACAGTGGAGACAGCTCTCCAGAAGGAGCTGGCCAAAAGGGCAACATTGAAAGTGGTGAGGTCTTTGAGGCCCCATCCCCCATCCCGTTTTGATCTTGAAATATCCTGCCATTTGACAAGGTGTATTCGATTTTTGTCTGCATTCCCTCCCCACAGAAAATTGGAGATTAATCTACGCAGTGTAATGATAATGGATGATGGAAGCCGCTCCAACATCATCCAATAGACAGCCTTGCTCTGTAGAACGGATTGAACCAGGATAAGTCTTCCACCTAAAGACAACCATTTATTGCACCAAAAATTGATTTTTCTCTTAAACGAGTCCACCAACCAGCTCCAATCCCCTGCAGAAGAAGCCCCCATCCTCAGATGGATTCCCAGATAGTTGAAACCTTCACTCAGATTCATGAAGGTGAGGGGAATAGTGGCTTTGAGTAGATGTAATTCTGAATAAGAAATACCCCAATGATGAACTGTAGACTTAGCTAGATTAATGGAAAGGCCAGAAACCAAGCAGAATTTCTGTAAAACTTCTAGAATGCAGAGCCATTCCTCAGGATCAGCAAGGGACATAAGCAGTACATCATCAACGAACATCAAATGGATCATCTTAACCAGTTTGGATACCTTAATGCCCGTAATTTTATGCTCCGAGAAGCTTCTAGAGAGCAGAATACTGAGTCCTTCCATTATCAAAATGAAGAGATAAGGGGAGAGTGGACATCCCTGGTGGAGTCCTCTCTCGCTCTTGAAGAATATAGAAGGATCTCCATTGATCAGCACTGCCATGTTTGCACTTGTAACACAAGAAAGTATCCACTTAATAAACTTATCTCCAAATCCTACCGCATGCAGAACAAGCCTAAGAAAATCCCAATCTATACAATCAAATGCTTTTTTGAGATCTAGCTTCATGATAAGTGCCTTAAGTTTTTTCTGTTTAATACTGTGTAAGCATTCGTGTGCGGCTCCGATAGCATCATGGATTCTTCTCCCCTTCAAGAATCCTAATTGTTCCGCCGAGAGACTCCTTCCAAGAATGGGCTTGATCCTGTTTGAAATAACCTTAGAAATGATCTTGTAGATAAGATTGCAGAGCGAGATTGGGCGGAAGTCATCAAAAGATTTAGGGCTGCTGTCTTTCGGAATCAGGACCAGGAACGTTGAGTTTATACCTCCAGCAATCTTTCCTTTTAAGCGGGTGTCCTCCACCATTTGTAGGAGCTCCTCTCCTACCAGATCAAAAAAGAAGCAGAAAAATTCTGAAGTCCAGCCATCCGGCCGTGGACTTCGTTCAGAGTTAAAATGAGTCAATATATCTTTAATCTCAGATAAAGTAACTGGCTTGTACAGAGCATCAGCTTCATCGCCTGTCACCAATCTGGGGAAGAGACCAGCTGCTGTCCCTTTGTCCTGAAGAAAGCGCTCACCTGTAGCTTTGTACTGATGGGAAAAATGTGTGACAACCTCGTTCTTTATGGCTTCCTGTCCGCGAATCTCTGAATCACCGATATTGATGGACCATATCAGCTTTTTCTGTCTGTTGTGGTTTGCAACATTGTGGAAGTATTTGGTATTAGAATCACCATGCTTTAGCCATGTAGCCCGGCTACGGAGCCTCCAGGCAAATTCCGCCTCCCTTAATATTGAATCTCGGCTGTCCTCGAGTCGCTTTAATCTATCAGACTCCACCACCGACCAGGGATGGCTAGTAGATCTAAGATTAAGATTAGAAATCTCTTCCTCCAGCGTGAGTAAGCAGCCCTGGTCTTTAAACTGTTTCACAAGAAACCAACGCTTAGTCTTGGACTTGAGGGTCTTTAGTTTCCAAATGAGACGGGTCTGTGGGTTGGACTCGGAATTGAAAAGTGGATCAGTCCAGGTCTCTTTAACAAGCTCATGATATTCTACCAACTCTAGCCAAGAGTGATTAAATTTAAATGGAGAGGGCTTGGGAGGCTCGGCCAGATCCAGCTTTAAAAATACTGTGGCGTGGTCAGAAATATAGGGGAACTCAACCCAGGATGAGACCTGTCCAATAGAAGCCAAAAAATTTGCAGACGCAAAAAAGCGGTCCAGCCTTCTTGCAATGGCTTGGTGACCCGACCTACCATTCCTCCAGGTGGGAGAAAGTACAGTCGGACGAATATCCAGGAGGTGATTGTTGGCAAAAAACTTTTTAAAACGGACCCCAGAAGGCTCCGATGAATTAACAGATCCCCAAGATTCCTCAGATTCGAAGTAGAGATTCAGGTCGCCACCTATTATGAGATTAGGCAAAGTGAGAAGTCCACTTGCCTCAAGCTGCGTCCAAAAGGACCACTTTGCTGTACAGGGACCATATAGATTGAGTAGAGCAAAATCCAGCTTGGTGGCTAAACAGGAACCCCTTAACAGTAAGCCTCCACAAGACAGAGCCGGTTTTAGTGAATAAAGACTGGGGTCCCAAGACGCCAGCAAGCCTCCGGAAGAGCCAATGGAGCTTACCGCCGCTGAAAACCAGGTAGGACGGAACTTATAAATAAAATCACGAGCTTTGTAGTCTGCAGAGAGTGTCTCTTGTAGGAGTATGATATCAGGCTTCGTACGCGTCAGCAATCTTCTGAAAGAGGCAGACTTCAGGGGGCCTCCTAACCCTCTAATATTCAAGGAGAGCACGATCATTACTTAGATCTAGCCAAGGCCTTCATTGCTCTAAGGGCCTTGCCATCCAGTGTGAGCAAGTTGGAATCCACCTGTTGAGAACTAAGAACCTCCTTCTTTTTCCTGGAGCTCCGAGTTTGAAGTGGGGAGATCTCCGAAGCAATGCCTCTGGACCAAGTAAAATTCTTTGTATCAACTGGCTTAGTGTTTGATGTGCCTGCGTCAGAGGTAGTAGAGATAATATCGTTTCCACGATAAATAGGAAGATGAGGAGTAGAGTTCAAGTATCTAGTCGAAGGTGAAGAGGACTGAAGATTGTCCAGGAGTGTAGCCTCCTCCTCAATCGGCTGACTGAAACCAGGGAGCACTGGTGTGTCTAAAGGAGCAGACAGCAGAGTAGATAATGTGCTGGGATGTACATGCAAGGCTGAAGGGACGGGATGAGAGCTAACAACAGAAGTAAAAGAGTTATGTAAGATGTTTACAGTGGACTGAGTCGAGCCGAGTGTGGAGGGAATAGTCGAATCAAAAGAGGGTGTTGGATCAGTCACTGCTCTTGTGGAGTTGGTGAGCCAACTGAAAGTATTAATATCTTCTTTTTCAGTAGCAGTAAGTGTAAGGAAGAGAGATGGACATAGAAGTCGGAGCTTAGAAATAGGATTATTGGTCTGCTCCGGGGAGGGAGGACAGTGTGCAGGATTAACATCTAAATAAGCTAGCGATGGATCTGCATCGGTGTACTCCGGTGGGTTCAGTCGAATCTCGTCCTCTTCAGAACATTGGCTTGAGAGCTTACCAGGGCATGACTCACGCAGGTGACCCGTTTCCCGACATAAATTACAACGGAACGGGAGTCCCAAATAGTCAAGAGCTTGATGAAGTGTGCGACCACGCCAGACAATGTCCAGCTTATCCGGTAATCCTGTAGTAATATCAATGGCAACCAGAATCCTGCCCATTATCCTCGAAGGACTCTTAAGAGACTGTGTATCCAGAGAAATGAATTGACCAATAGCATTACCAATGGCTCTTAATGAGTCCTCATTCCATAAATGTAATGGTAAACCCAGGAGAAGGACCCAGAGGTGCTGGAACTGAAAGTATTCAATGTCCGGGTTGAAAGCCAAACGCCAACGCTTCAACATAATGCTGCTGCCCCCATAGATCCAGAAGGAGGAGAGTAGAAGCGAGGCATCATCTGGAGTCAGACAAATGAAGCAGAGCCATCCTTTTTTGAGGAAGAGAACCTCCGGTGAGTAACCCAGAAGAGGTGACCAATTAGACTGAATCCACTCCTCCAGTGGCTGTTTGCTTAAACTCTTGTATGAGATTCTACCCACCAGAGCACTTGTCGACATTTTACAAAGATCTTCGAAGCCAACTCCGTCTCCCAGCACCAAGCGCTTAGTGGACTTGGAAGCTTTCCACACCTTCCTCTTGTGGGCAGCTCTAACAGTAGGCAGGGGTGATTTTTTAGCATCCAGAAGAGAGGAAGGTCTAGGAGACTGACTGAAGGGGACTTGGGAAGCACCAGATAAGATATGGGGGGCCGGAGCAGAGGGAGTCTTGCCTGGAGCTGAGTGAACTGGAGCAACAGTTGAGGTTGAAGAATGACTGTTTGCATAAAAGTCCACCTTTTCAAAAAGACCTGCCTGTTTCCAAATCATCTCATCCGACAGATTCATCAAGTGGTCAGTATTAAACTCCATTACAGAGACCGTAGGGAAAACCACTCCACAATGAGACCAGGCAGCCGAATCGAGACTGTAATAGTGGAATGATGAACTGGAGAGTCAGAGATCTATAGATTTGAAAAGCGCAAGTTGGACAAGATGACAAGAGTAGGACCACTTTGTCCACTTTAGAATGACTAAGTTCTATCAGCACAGGAGAGAAGTTATGCAAGGCAAAACGTTAAGTCTAACCAGGAAGCTTTATCAATGTAGGTGGGCCAGTGGAGAAGAGGCATGAGAGAGTAGATCAAAGCAAAATGTATTGGCAGACAGTAGTATATACCGAAGAAAGAAAGGGACAGGTGCCTACTAAGAAGTAACCAAGCAGAGAAGACTGGCAGCAAGTAAGACAGGGGAGACAGGCAAGGGCAGCGGTGCTCTGTCCAAGAATAGGGAATCTCAATAAGAGCAAGAAGACTACTCGAGGCGCAAGACAAGGATATCAAGGGCAAACACTGATCAAGTGAGTACAAAAAAGGGGGAAAGACATACTGTATATTCTCAGATTAGCTCTAACCGAGCAGAAAGACAGGACAAAGTCCCATAATCTAATTGGTACAGTCCAAGTTAGTGAGTAAAAAAACTCCCCAAAAACACTAACCGAGCAGGTAGACAGGAAAACAGTCCAGTTAAACTATACAACATTCCAAATTAGTGAGCATAAAGACTTTGAAAAAAATCAAGAACAGCGTCACCAATAAGATTACTTGTTGCCGGCTAAAAAGGTGGAGGATAAGTAGTCAGCGCCTTTTAGAATCAACCCAAGTATTACCTGGATCAAAGAGATACATGGAAGCTTGAATCGCCATCGCCAAATTCAAATTTCTCCTCCCGCTCCATTCCATTCACCCCACTTCACTTAACGATCGGGCCGTGTCAAATTGTTTTATAACTTATAATTGTCTTTTTTTCCGCATTAGTGCTGTACTTATTGGTGAGATGGACCCTTTAATTGTAATTGTATCATTTGTTTCATATATCTATCAAGAAAACTTAGTTTTAGTGAGCATGTCATGTTGTGCAATTGTTACATTGTAAAAATACATTTTCTTTTTGAAGAGACTTCTCATTCATTATTATATCTAATTATTAAGGTGTGGAGTTACTTCTCTTTCTATTTTTATGCTATTTTGGTGTTTGCTTCCTAACATTCGGTTTCAAAGCATACAATTTTTTGGGGTTCGCTCTTTCAAACAAGTCATCTTGGTATTTTCGCTATAACTTTGTTTTTGAATAGTTTAAGACAATTAAATTTTTGGAATCCCAAGGAGACATAGTGAACTATCGATGGTCAAAATTTCATGTTTTGGTTCAATATACTTCAAAGATATAGGCTATGGAAATTAGATTTTTTTTACTAGTCCTAAAATTAGTTACAAACAAATCATCTTGGTATTTTTGCTATAATTTTTTTGGGACGTTTCAAATAGTTAATGTTTTGGGAAACCGAGGATACATAGCAAAAAATGTGTGGTAAAAATTTCATGTTCTAGTTTGCTATACTTTTGGAAATACAAACTGTGAAAATTAGGGTTTTTTACTAGTCTCGAAGCTAGTCTCAAACATGTGTTCTTGGTAAAACTGTCATATCTGAAGCTAGAAAAGTTCAACATGAGTGGTACTAATTTTGTTGGAAAGAAGACAAATCATAGTGTTTCAAGTCCAAATTTTAGAAGTAGATTTGAAAATTAGACATGTGGCAGGGCATACAAGTTCACTCTCTTGAAAGGGACAAAAACAACAAGTTTTGGGAAAGTTACCATAACTTTCTCTTGGCGCATTGGAATTTGGTTAAACCTATAGAATTGTAGAGAATATATATAAGAATACTAAAGATCAAAATTTTAGACTAATATGGGTTGAAATTTCAAATATACTTCAAGAGAAAGGTTGACCGAGAAGACCGTCTACAAACTGAGGTTTTTAAAGGTGTGTTAACTTGAAATTAGCATAACTTTTGATTGGAAGATATGTTTTTGGTGATTAAAAAATTGTGATAAAGAGAAAAAAAAGAATTATTATTATTTTATCACATGAAAAAGGGTTTTACCAAAATTTCTACTCCTACTAAACCTCTAGAGTACTCATATGTGATGCTTGAAAGTGAAGACTTAGGGATTGTACCAGGTATCCCTATTGAGGAACCATTTTAATGAAATGGGTGATACTATGTTGAAAAAGGTTGATTTGACACATTTTCAAGAATTACTTAAAAGATAAATGAATCAAAATATGGAACAACTGCAAAATTCCATGAAATTCATGATTTTACATACCCAAGATGAGAATTTATCAAAAGGTGATATCGTGATGCAAGGAAATCATGAAAATAGGGAAAACAAAATTGTTGAACCCCAGTCACATATGGGAAATATTTTAACTAATGCGGAGAATGTGAATATTGATTCATAGAATCATGATTATTCATCCCTCCAATATTCACATCATTGTGGGGTCAACTCAGCACCAAGGAACTACTTAATTTCCAATATTGATATGAGTAAATTTGATGCTAAATATCTTATAACATGGATATTCTAGATGGAGCAATTTTTTTATCTACACCAAGTGACAACTTTACAAAAGGTGACTCTTGGATCCTTGTATTTAGAATTGAAGCAATTTGCTTCGTACCAATGGCTTTGTGAACGAAAAAAGGCTTCTATTGTCTCTTGGTCCATTTTTATGGATGAATTGATAAAAAATTATGGGAATATTAAGAGAAACTAATTCTTTAGTCAATTGATAAATCTCTGACAAAGAGGTCTAACTACAAAGCACATTTAAAAATTCCAAAATCTTAGTCTTAGGGTAAAAAACATTCAAGAGGATATTTTTTTAGATCTCTTTTTGGACACTCTAAATGAGAGAATTCAACATGAGGTGTGTCTCTTCGAACCTAAATCCCTAGAGCATGATTTCACTATGGAAAGGAAAGTGAAAAGTAACAATATGGTTACTAGAAGGGTGGCCACTAAAAAATATAGATAATACCATGTTCCCTCTCCTAACCTCACTCAACCTCCAAGGTTGACACCTCGGAAAATGGATGAAAGAAGAGCAAGGGACTACGTTTCAATTGTGACAAAAAGTACAATAAGGTGCATAAATGTGGAGAGAGGAAATTATTCTACATAATTCTAAAGAGGAACAAGATCAATAACTAAAACCATCACAAAACCAATTATTTAATATATGGGGCCATGAATATTCAATTCCCAATTATTTTCATTTCCTTGGGTAACTCAAACACTTTTACAATTACAAATCGTTGATAATTGACTCTTAAGCTTCCAAATTTTGTCATTTTTTGTTGCACTTTGTATTGAAATTATTTGGACCCCTTAAACTCAATCTTTTTTTAATGAAATTTTGAGGGTAGATAGATAAATATTTCCTCTACATATTGTAAAAATTTTAGACTCTAACTCTAAATATTGGTTATGCACAAGTCAAAACACTAAACCTCTATTTCTAAACAATTATGTGCATAATCCCTAATAAGCTGCGACTTGGGCACGATAATTAATATTTGTAACTTTTATGAACCTTAGTGCACATATAGAGGAATTTTTCCTATAAAACATATCCAAAATTTAGACCTTAAATATAAAGTATGAGAGCACGTTGATCACAATAATAGTCCTATGTTAGCATAGAAATATAATCTCGAACTAACTATGCACTAGTTTTGGACGCCTACATATAAATATAATCTCGAATCTCAAAATTGGTAAGATTATATAAATATGTTTTCTTGATTTCCTATCCAAATTTTAGACCTTTATTCCAAAATATGAGCACACGTTGATCAAATTACGAAGCCATTATCTATGCAAGAATTTGTTTGCATGTTGGTTCTAATCTTGGTCATGCAGTATAAACTCAATATCTTCTTCTAAAATTTGGTGTTAATGTAGAATATGATATCCTTTACAACATATCCAAATTTTAGCTTATGATTCCAAGAAATGTGAGTGCACTAGGAAAAATACTAGATCACCGCATATGTGTTGAAACTCTAGAAAAACTTGAACAAGAACCAAAATAAAAGTGAAACTATTTTTTGGGTATGCAGGATTACCAGATCCCTAGGGATGCTCTTGCATCAAACTTCCCTGGTTGGAAATTTCGACATCCTTGTCACAAGGCCATTGATACAACACCTATCATTGGATATCGTTGTCCTTTATTTCTTGTCTTCTTCCTTGTCTTCCACACTCTATACCGTGTCCCTGTTTGTCTTGTTTTTCACATGTCATTCCTTTATACTATTCAATTGTAGGAGATATCACATGCCCACTCAATTGTCGTTACTTCCTTACCCCACTCCCACTCAATGACACTTGCTTCCTTTCACCACTCCCACTTAATGGTGTTTACTGCCTTCCCATCCTCCCTCTTACCCACCATCTCCTTTGTCTTGTAAATAACCTCTAATGATTGCTTCTCAATCATCTCATCACTTTTTTTTTCTTAGAGTGCAACCATTCCTCTATTTCATTCACTCACTACTACATCTTTGTAATCTCCTCTTACACATTCCTCAATACCTCAATCCACACACAACCTCTACCTAGTGGGATTCAAGATTTGACTTGTATTTCCTCTTACACAATCTACCCAATCCATTCATAGGAGGAGTGCTTCACTCACTCATTCAAATAAATCTACTCAACATTTCACCCTTATTGGATTCATCAACACTTCTCCCCCATATCTATAAAAAATTTGCCATTGCAATCATCTATGAACTCACTCTACATATCCACTTGTTGTTACACCTCATCAACTCTTCTTGCTATAATTTCCTATCCATTTAGAACATGTCACGTGTTACTTCATATTCAAACTTTCTCTCTACTCCACCTCACTTCTACTCTACATCTTCATCTCATCATCTTTTCCACTTTGGCAACATTCTTGCTGCATATTTTGTCTCGTTTTCTTCTACACTTCTTCCATCAAATTGTTGCTTTATTCACTTTCATACACATCAACACTCAATAATTATGGGGGTCAACATTTACCATGTACATCTCTTCCACTCTTACATCCATTATACATCATCTCTTTCTACTACTACCATCTTTGTTTCTCTTTCTTCAACAATATCTCATCATCATTACCACATGTGCTTATTAGAGTCCCAATTACTAACTTGAGCCATGTCTCCTCAGAGATAGTGCATTTCACTCCCTTGTAGCCTACACATATGTCTACAGTGTAACCTTCCTCTCTTTCTCAAAACTACACTACAAAAAATATTCTTTGCCCCTGATGTTGCATATATCCCTAACTTAATAAAGCAGGAAACTACCCTCTATTATCAACATCACAACTTTCTTAGAGACATATTTTCAATACTATTCCTCTTCACACAAAATATTACATGGTTTGTAACACATCCAATTATAGATTTCATATCTAATGGTAGAATTTTAATCTATTCCTCCCATCACTAATCAATATCTTCTTTATATTCACCGACTTCTCTTTAGGATATCCTGCTTTCCCACACATTTTATCTTCAAATCTTCAACTATGTTTTTCTCCTCCCAATGTTGTTAGTAGCATTGGTACCACTTGATACAACATGGGGATACGATCAAAGTGACCACAAAATAGAAGCTTTGATACCACTTGATGTAGCGCGGGGCTACAATTAGAGTCACACAATAGAAGCTTTGATACCACTGGAAGCATTGTGGGGCTACAATCATAGTCACATAATGAAATCTATGATACCACTTGATATGGACCTAATGGCCTGCAAATCCGATTCACATAGTGAAAGCACTCACATCGAACCATGAAACTATAAATGCATTAATATGAATAGATATTTCACACACAGTCTGTTATAAAATTAAAAACATAGAAACAATATTCCTTTGTTAATCCCTTGAGAATGCCCCATGTTAAGTATAAAACCCCTTATTAAGCCCCAGATATTGAATTATTACATTTCTAGTCTTATATTAGTAGGTCGGCTAGAACCCTTCATTGTACCCTTTGTCTCATATATATATAT
The DNA here is from genome assembly GCA_009831015.1 of Picea engelmannii. Taxonomy (NCBI): domain Eukaryota; kingdom Viridiplantae; phylum Streptophyta; class Pinopsida; order Pinales; family Pinaceae; genus Picea; species Picea engelmannii. The sequence continues at coordinate 92,794 of ML798721.1, read as the reverse complement.
ATATATATATATATATATATATATATATATATATATATATATATATATATATATA
>ML798721.1:80299-92689 GCA_009831015.1 Picea engelmannii | reverse complement strand
TTTTACGTATTCAACCATGTTCATATGTTCATCATCAATATATTACTGTATCATAAGCATTAACATTCATCAGTGCATAATAAACAATAACAAATGCATCCACACAATGCACCATACACCAATATTTACGTGGAAACCCAATGAAGAAGAAAACCATAGAAGGTTGTTCTTATATGTCAAGAATTACAGTCAAGGAAGCACAAACTTCCAATTCTCCAACTACAACTGGAAGGAGGCTCCAACCCCCCAGTTTCTCAGGCTAAAACTTGAGGGAAGCTCCAACTCCCCAATTCTCTGGCTACAACCAGAAGGAGGCTACAACCCCCTATGTTCTTCGGCTACAACTGGAAGGTGGCTACAACCACCTATCCTTTCCCCATCCAACCTCCTTGAAATATAAGTAGAATGATGGAACCACTGTCACACTATCACTATGAGATATATTGTTGTAAACTTGTACCAATCAACCTGCATCAAACAACCTCTAATCAACCTGTACCAATAACCTCTGCCAGTATGTACCATGCATCAACATGTACCTAAACATGTACCATAAACAAGTGCATCAACCATGCATCAAACCTGTACAAATAACCTGTCACAACAACTTGTCCAAACAACATATCACAACAACATGTCTCATCAATCTTATCAACCAAATCATATCTACTCACAAAGATCAATCACCAAGACAACTCTCAACCATATGCATAATATCACCAAGATGTGCATCAACCAATCATATCAAAACAACTCATATTGATCACCAAGATCAATATGTTCTTCTAATAATATACCAAGACAAGTATGATACATCATACATAAACCATATGTCAACAATACTACTAACAAGTGCCTCCAACCATGTACCAAGTATGTACCAATCATGCATCAACTACTCATCAACTATGACTCATCAAGATATTGTACCAACATCATCAACTATACACCTCATGTATGTGCCAACTCATCAACTATTTGTCTCAACCAAGTACCCAACATGTAGCTCAACCATATACCAATGTAACCATCAAAATTTCTCTATCAATACATCACACTATCCATAACCAAATAGAATAAACATTACATCAAACCATGTGCCACAACCTCATTGTTATACAACCTCTATTTGTAACATACCTCAACCAAAATCCCTCATCAATTTCATCATCCATATCTGATTTGTAACTCTGTAACAAACCCGGTGTATATGATCACATACCTGCAAACCTTCCTTAACTTTAACAACAAGAGACTAGCATTTTCATCAAACTTTAGTCTCACATGACTAATTTTGGATTAGTCAACAACCCTAAATTGAAATAATAATAAATATGTACTTGTTATGAATAAATATATGAAAATAGTACACAATGTTCTTCAGTGTATTGTCTTCAATTCTGATGCAGGAGCATCGCCAACATCAAGCGAGCCAACGCGGGAGCAAAGGACAACTAGACAAGTGCCAACACAAATTTTGAAATCACCTTGAAGTTATTGCGCAATCTTAAATGAAGCCATTAAGAAGAGGTGCACTTGTATAATGTAATCGGACCTTGAGCGATTCGCTCTCGTCCTTAGTAGGTAGAAGGCATTTAAAGTAGTTAATGCGAGTAGGTAGAATTGAATGTGTAGATCAGACAGTTTTAGAGCGCAATAGGGAAATGGGATATAGACACCCTCATTGTGTATTGTATGATAGTAGTGAGCATAGAAGAGAAGCAGAGAGTTGTGTAAGAACACCCATGTACAGATATTTGGATTAATAGAAAGAGTTTGATTCAAATTCATGGTTTCGTGTTTGTTCTCTGTGTATTGATGTTGAATGATATGCTCATGAATGTTTGCTTCCTGTTATACAAATGCTTTATATGCTGTGTATATGATTTCATGTTTGAGTTTGAAGTCTGAAAGGAAGTAGGAATGAGTTTCAATTGTTTCTCTATCTAAACAAGGATTCCTGCAAGGAGTGCAGTCGAATTGTCCGCAAGGAGTGCGTTGACAAAGGGTTCAGATAGGGTAGCTTTTGTTCTCGTTCATTCACACAAAAGGTGCAGTTGGGCACAAGAGACGTGCAAGGAGTGCGCAGGCTAAGCGAAGTTTCAGGGTTGTGGACCTGAGTGAAGCATTGAGAGACTGTTGCTGCAGGGTCGAAGAAAATTCAGTATTTGGAAGTGTTTGAAAGTTTTCTGCAAGGAGTGTGTGCAGGGGTTTCTGGAAGATTCAAAGTTAGAGAAAGCTCAGGAGGTATAGGACCTTCGAGTAATATCCAAAGAGAAGCACAGGAAGCTTGTGCCATGGAGTGTTTAGCAGGCGTTGCAAGTTTTCATGCGGGTGGACAAGTTTTCATGGAAGAATACTTGGCTCTTTTCGTAGAAATCATCAGGAAAGAACGGACAGTCGAAATTCTCTGAGGAGGATTCACGAATTTCTGTGAGCCGTCAGATCTCATAGAGGAGCAAGGAAGTTATAGCGAAAGCATCGAAAGGGTTCTAAGCATAGGACGAGTAGGACTGTAGATCCGAGCCATAAGGGTCGTCGGATTTACACGCGGATACGTGTATTGAGGTTTCGTAGGTTGAAGTCCCGTAAACTTGGCAAAGGGAATCGCGATATCACGAAACGCGAAATCCTGACGGCTAAGGGGATTGTGTGGGCCACAGCGGAGTCAGAGAGTGGACAGGTGGCATGCTATTTCGGAGTTTCATGGGGTGAAATTCCAAAACCTTTACATCAGGATTCGGGATATTGCGAAGTCGAAAATGCCGATGGAGTGAAGTGGCGTTGAAAAGTCAAACTCGCGAGTGCATTGGAGTTTCGACAAATCGGGATTCGGGAGTCGGGGAGACAAGTTTATCGACATCGCGATAGGAAATATCCCGAAAAAGAAAAGGAAAAGGTCAGTGTTGACTGTTGTCAGGTTTCAGGGATTCAAGAGACCAATGCTTGACCACTGGATTCGCGAAGGTGCGAAGTCCAATCTCCCAAGCGTAAAGAGGGGATCCCGTGAGAGTTGTTGTGGGTGCAGATTTCCCGATAGGGAAATAGAAGAGCCTTTAGAGTTCTTCGGGCCAGTGGTAAAGGAAATATCCTGTGCTGACGTGGACCTTTCGACCTATGGGTTGTGGAGGGAGCGTGCGTTGGCATCAAATTCCTCCAAGTTTCACTGCTTGGAACCTCCCAGAAAATAAGTTATAGCAAAAATGACATACCTTGCTGAATTCTGGCTTATTCTAGAGAACAAACTTGTAGAGAATTCCCCACATGGAATATTTGTTGTATGGATATGAAAATGGTACACAACATACTAAATACTATACTCTAACCAATACATTTGGTTTTACTGAATTTGGATCTGTTATGAAGAATTTATGACGTTTTTACCCGAAACACCTGTTTTAGACTAGTTTCAGGACTAGCCACAAACCCTATTTTCCAGAGAGTGTAACTCCCAAAATACAACGACCCAAAAGCTTAAATTATTATCAAAATTACTTGGATATTTTTTCTCAACAAACTCCAGATATCGTTGTCTGAATCATTGTAGAAAAAAATTTATTACGAAAATGGTGAGATGAACTGTAAATAACATACCTTAGAAAGCATCATCAAAATACTTTATCCTCCCTTGAATTTTGGCCTTGTTTACTTCACCCTCCCTCTGAAATTCACCCTAGATCTCCTTTGGTTACCTCAGTAACTTGTAGATATTCAATATGCTCAATGGATGCTAATGGGAGACCCTTGCTCTCTTATTTATACTCTCCAAGTAGCTTCCTCTAGAAGTAACCACTTTGTCCACTTAGCCACTTTATCCACTTAACCACTTTTTCCACTTAGCCACTTTGTCCACTTAACAATTTTTTCCACTTAGACACTTTTTCCACTTAACCAAATTTTTCCACTTAGCCACTTTGTCCACTTAACCATTTTGTCCACTTAGCCACTTTGTTTACTTAACCAACTTTGTCCACTTAGCCACTTTGTCCACTTAACTACTTATCCACTTTGTCCACTTAACCACTTTATCCACAAATAGTAAACTCTCCAATTCTAGTTGCAACTAATTTATTTTTAATTGTTTTCTTGTTTCAACCACTTTAACCCATGACTAACCACTTTGACTGGTCAACTTCTTCTAGGAGCTTCTAGAGTAATTTGACTTCTTTGACCTTCTAGGATCTTATAGATAACTCATGGGGGTTCTCCAACTTCATATGGCCATAAATATATAACCATGAGGAGTTATGTGATGTTCCACATATCGTCGGAAATGGCATGACATATATTATCCATCTAGAATAGTCTTACCTGTAAATTCACTAATCTTCATGCATTTATACCTCAAACAAACTTAGGTCCCTTACCCATGCTTTTGTGCTACCTAAATTCACTACCAGACTTCTCCAAGGGTTGACATAAATCACTAAGGGTTGACATCAATATACAATATCACTCTCCAAGGGTTGACATCAATGACAACCAAAAATCCAGACCAATTGTCCATCAACCCTAGCCAACTGTCTGACAATCGTCCCCTTTGGCATTGATGTAAACACTTAGTCATGATAACATTCATGCTTATACTCCTCATGAATGTTTCTATCTCCCCCCCTTTGACATCAATGGAAAAGGGTATCTCCCTTTGGGGATGCTCCCCCTTATTGAACTCTCATTGGGGTTGATCCCCTTGTCTACATGCCTTTGATCTTTCTCTGTGTTTCTAACCCTCTGAGTACTCTCTCCCCCTTCATATGAATAATATATCCCCCTTTGACAAAGGGTATCACTCTGATGCAACATTGAAGTCCTATCGCTCATTCTTCCCTTGTGACAATCGCTCCCCCTGGAAACATCCCTCTATTCTCTCTCTTAAAGCATCTAACTCTCTATCCTACATTTGATGAATCTCTTCCCATGGAATCATACCTCTATTCTTACCTCTCTGTCGAACAAATTATCTGAATGGTATTTCTACCTATATTTTTGGTTTTGTTTCTCTCTCTTGACTTCTTTGCAAGATGTTGTGTAGAAAAAATATAAGTCTTCATGTACCTATTTCCTTTTGGAGTTATTTTCCATTGGTGCTTCCTTGTGTTGTCAAATGACATATATGAAAATCATTCAAGAATAAGAATTCAAATATTCTTGTGTAATTATCATCCATTATGATAATGTTCCTTTGTCTCTGAACCACTCTCTGAACCAATCTATGAATCCATGCTCTCGTCCACTGTCATATATTTGTCCAAACCTGCTAAGTGTTCTTATGAATCCATATCTGTCTATACTATCCAAGACTCTTCTACACAATTGTCCATAATGTTGACCCATCTATCACTATACTATCGTAAAGTATTCACTACTACAACTGATTAATATATCATACTATACTTATTCTAACTAACTGCTCTGGATCTGTCTACTCAAACTTTGCAAGTTGCTCGAAGGATGGTTCTCTCGTCTTTCTCATCTACTACATAGACTCCCCTGTCTAATATTCATATTACCTGGGAGTCTCTAAGTCGGATGGATTATAACAATTCCTGGTCTGATGCAAAGTCATCATCATCTTCATCGGTAGATTCATCATCTCTCTGAACTCTGACTTCCTTTTTTCTGTCTGTGGATTCATATTTCACTAATACACATGAAGGTACAATCTCTTGAACTTGTTCCTTATTTACCTGTCCTCCTTTTCTTTCATTTATTTTCCAAACCTTTTTATATTTGACATCTTCTTTTTTCTTTGTAGATTTGTCTTCATCTCGTTTTATTGCCAATCTTGCGATCTTTGGCACTTGGTATTTGTTCACTTGTTCTTCTTGTTTTCTTATCCATACTTTCTTATATTTGATATCAATGTTCTCTTTCATGGAAGTATTGATCATACTTCTACAATCACGAGCTATGTGTCCATAGTTATGACATTTGTAACATTCAATGTTACGTGAGGCCACATAAACATTTCTTGTTTGAACATTTCTTTTATAATCCCTGCAATTTGCAACCTTATGTCCAAAGTTAGTACAATAAAAGCAATGACCATACAATAAATTTACATATCTGGGATTAAATGATCTTCTTTGTGGTGTAGTCTTTCTGAATTTATGCCTTGACTGATCATGATCATGATTGAAGCTTCTTTGTGGCTTGAACATGGATGGTATTCTTGAAGATGTATCTTTATTATTTTTCTTAGATTTTGGTTGACCGTGATTCCTTCCTTTGAGTACTTCTGCATAACTCTTTCTCTTTTCTTCATTCTTCTTTTCTAGCAACCTAGAGTGTTTCTATTCATTCTCTACTACTGATGTTTCCATTTATGTCTCTTCAACATTCTTTTTGAGCTTGACGACTTTGACTCTTAGTGTGAAAACTTCTTCTTCAAGCTTCTCAACCTCTTCTTCTTTCTTCAATATCTGAGACTTCATGAACTCTTATGTTCTCTTTGCTTCTTCAAGTTGGATTTTCAATGTAATTATTTCTTCTTTGAGTCTTCTCTCTTCTTGACCAAACTCTTCCTCAAGTTGGTTTAAGTCATCGATTCTTTCCTTGAGATGATATGTTAGTATATTTTCTCTATTTTATGCTTCTTCCTTTTGTGATGCTATGTTGGCTTCTAAACGTTGCTTTTGATATTCTAGAGTTTCTTCAATTCTTCTGGTCTCTTCTAGCTGAGCTCTTAAATTCTTGATGATTTGCTGAGATTTTTCGGAACCTTGAACACTTTCCTTTTGCTTCATCAATTCTTTATTGGATGGCTTGTTTTATTCTCTTTCTTTCTTTAGATATTCAATTGCACTGATCAATTATTCTTTGTAATCAAATTTTGCTTCTTCATACTCTTCCTCTTATGAATCTATCTGACATGATGAACATTTTTCTCCTTGTTCTATACCTGCATATTCTTTGGCATTTTCTTATTCTGTGATGGGTGAAGAATATACATTATGTAACTTATCCCAAAGTTCTTTGGTTGATGAACATTTACCAACCTTTTCTCTTACCGGATTAGGTAATCCTTCCCAAATGAAATCCATTTCTATTTTTTTATTCTTCTTCAATTCCTTATTGGTTGCAATCTTTTCCCTTTTTGAACTATCATATTCTGTAGCAATTGATTGCCAAATATCATACCCCTGTGCCTTTAAAAATACTTTCGTCTTTCCACTCCATATCTCATACTTTAAACCATTCTAACCATTATACAGTGGTACTCCATTCTTAGAGTAATCTGTGATCTCCTTCCAGTGGTTAAACTGTTTCCTAAAGGAACCTGCTCTGATACCAATTGTTGGATTACCGAGAGGGGGGATGAATCGATAATGAACAATTATACCAATTATTAATCCTTTAAACCACACAGTATATTATTTTACTTATTCAGCCATGTTCATCTGTTCATCATCAATATCTTATTGTATCATAAGCATTAACATTCATCAGTGCATAATAAACAATAACAAACACATCCACGCCGTGCACAATACACCAATATTTACGTGGAAACCCAATGCGGGAGAAAACCACAAAAGAATTTTCTTATATGTCAAGAATTGCATTCAAGGAAGCACCAACTCTCAATTCTCTGGCTACAAATGGAAGGAGGCTCCAACCCCCTAGTTTCTCGGGCTACAACCCGAGGGAATATCCAACTCCCCAATTCTATGGCTACAACTAGGAGGATACAACCCCCTATGTTCTTTGGATACAACCAGAAGGTGGCTACAACCACCTGTCCTTACCCCATCCAACCTCCCTGAAATATAAGTAGAATGATGGAACCATTTTCACACTATCATTTTGAGATATACTACTGTAAACTTGTACCAATCAACCTGCACCAAACAAATTGTAATCAACCTGTGCCAATAAATTGTAAACAACCTATGCCAATAACCTGTAAACAACGTGTACCAATAACATGTGCCAACATGTACCATGCATCAACCTGTACCTCAACCTGTACCATAAATGAGTGCATCAACCATGCACCAAACCTGTACAAATAACCTGTCAGGACAACCTGTCCAAAGAACCTATCACAACAACATGTCTCATCAATATTATCAACCAAATCAGATCTACTCACCAAGATCAATCACCAAGACAACTCTCAACCATATGCACAATATCACCAAGATGTGCATCAACCAAGCATATAACAACAACTCATAATGATCACCAAGATCAATATGTGCTTCTAATAATATACCAAGACAAGTATGTGCTACATCATCCATAAACCATGTGTCAACAATACTACTAACAAGTGCCTCCAACCATGTTCCAAGTATGTACCAATCATGCATCAACTACTCATCAACTATGACTCATCAAGATGTACCAACATCATCAACTATACACCTCATGTATCTGCCAACTCATCAACTATTTGTCTCAACCAAGTACCCAACATGTACCTAAACCATATACCCAATACATATACCAATGTAACCATTAAAATTTCTCGAGCAATACATCACACTATCCATAACCAAATACCATAAACCATTACATCAAACCATGTGCCACAACCTCACTGTTATACAACCTCTATCTATAACATACCTCAACCAAAATCCCTCATCAATTTCATCATCCAAATCTGATTTGTAGATTTGTAACAAACCTGGTGTATATGATCACATACCTGCAAACCTTCCTTAACTTTAACAACAAGAGACTAACATTTTCATCAAACTTTACTTTAGTCTCACATGACTAATTTTGGATTAGTCAACAACCCTAGATTGCAATAATAATAAATATGTACCTGTAATGAATAAATATTTGAAAATAGTGCACAATTTTCTTCAGTGTATTGGCTTCAATTCCTTCAAGTTTCACTGCTTGGAACCTCCTAGAAAATGAGTTATAGCAAAAATGACATACCTTGTTGAATTCTGGCTTATTCTAGAGAACAAACTTGTAGAGCATTCCCCGCACAAAATATTTGTTGTATGGATCTGAAAATGGTACACAACATAATACAGAATGTACTCTAACCAATAAATTTTGTCTTACTGAATTTGTATATGTTATGAAGAAGTTATGATGTTTTTACCTGAAAAACATGTTTTAGATTAGTTTCGGGACTAGCCACAAACCCTATTTTCCACAGAGTGTAACTCCAAAAATACAATGACCCACAAGCTGAAATTTTTATCATGATTACTTGGATATGTTTTCTCAACGACCTCCAGATTTTTTTGTATGAATCATTTTAGAAAAAAATTTATTACGAAAATGATGAGATGACCTGTAAATAACATACCTTAGAAAGCATCATCAAAATATTTTATTCTCCCTTGAATTTCAACCTTGTTTACTTCACCTTCCCTATGAAATTATCCCTATATATCCCTTGGTTACCTCAGTCACTTGTAGATATTCAATATGCTCAATGGATACATATGGGAGACCCTTTCTTTCTTATTTATACTCTCCAAGTAGCTTCCTCTAGAAGTAACCACTTTGTCCACTTAACCATTTTTTCCACTTAACCACTTTTCCACTTAACCAACTTTGTCCACTTAGCCACTTTTTCCACTTAACCATTTTTTCCACTTAGCCAACTTTGTCCACTTAGCCACTTAACCACTTTATCCACAAATAGTAAACTCTCAAATTCTAGTTGCAACTAATTTATTTTTAATTGTTTTCTTGTTGCAACCACTTTAACCCATGACTAACCACTTTGACTGGTCAACTTATTCTAGGAGATTCTAGAATAATTTGACTTCTTTGACCTTCTAGGATATTCTAGATAACTCATGAAGGTTCTCCAACTTCATATGGCCATAAATCTCTAACCGTGATAAGTTATGTGACGTTACACATATCACCAGAAATGACATGACATATACTATCCATCTAGAATAGTCTTACCTATAAATTCACTAATATTCATGCATTTATACCTCAAATAGACTCGGGTCCCTTACCCATTCCTTTTTTCTACCGAAATTCGCTACCAGACTTCTCCAAGGGTTGACATCAATCACTAAGGGTCGACATCAATATACAATATCACTCTCCAAGGTTTGACATCAATGACAACCAAAAATCCAGACCAATTGTCCATCAACCTAAGCCAACCGTCTGACAGTTACTGAGGAGATATATCATAGTATTTCTTGTAACGACCCCTAGCCCAACTGAGGAACATTACGATGCAAAATACTCATAAAAATGAATTTTTTTTTCTAACTAATTAATTTCCTGTAGCTTTCAGCTACGAATTTAAAACAGATTTAATTGCTAACTATTACTATCATTTACATGCATCTACAATATTATAAAACATACATTAAATGCAACTAATGAACACCATTATAGTAGCATATAAATGTATTCTCATACTCAGAGAAAAACACATAATATAACACAACAACAAGATAAAACATTTATCTTATGAGAACGTTTTTTCAATTAGTTGTTTGGGACGAACATTCCACCCAACCATAGATAGAGTGTTCCAAATATAGACAACCAATCACCCTCGAGATAAGGCTAGTAATCCACAAAAGAGGGTGGTGTTTCACTGTCCACTAACAACTCATAAATTCACAACCCACTAGTATTCTCCTACACTTATCCTAATTTTCCACCATCTCTCTTCCTCTTGACCTGTCCAACCCAGAGAATGTACCCCTTCACCAAACTTAGTCCCTCGGGAATCCCATTCATTTATCAGGGTCTCTATGGCATAGGTAGCTAGCAATCTCTTAGCTAGGAACTCAAGGGAACTTACTACTGGGGAAAATTGTTGGTCAATTTGCACAGGGCTTGGTTTTTTCATTAATGTCAAACTTAAATCCATAAGACCGAGAGAAGCAGTTGCATGGTGGTTAGCTGAGAGTTACTTCGGAACTCGGGAGTTCAGAATGGAAGGAGCAAACAGTAGAAGAGAACAGATGCCGGGCGTTGGATCCGAGCATGGGGCCCGACTGTCATCAGATCCAGGAAAACCTACATGTTCTTTAAAGTGCAAGGTGAAGTAGGATTATAAAATCCCGAAAGCAGGAGGACCATCCATCTTCGGGCAGGACACATGGTCACAGATCAACTTTTCAATGACTGGAAAGTCAAATAAAGGAGGTGCTCCAACTTATGATATCATGATATGCGAAACGCAAAGTCCCGATGAGATCAGGATCGTCTGATCACAAAAGGCCATGGGCCGTCGATCGAAGAAAAGCGGATATCGGGGATTGCGACTTGGAGTGTCTAAACACTTCATCACAGGAACACCGAAATGTCGAAATTCCAAATGCCAAAATGCCGAAATGACAAAATGCGAAACACCGAAATGCCAAAATGTGAAATGTATTTTTGGCGTAGGCAGTGTTTATCGCCGATGGTCATGTGAGAGGGAAGAGCTAGCATGAAGCTACATTCCATTTCGGGAATCACAACTTGGAGTGTTGAGACCCTTCGACACAGGATTTCCGAAATGCGAAATGCGAAAAGCATTTCGATTAGCCTATGGTCACAACCAATGGGAATATGGTTTAGCACAAGTGTCTTGCCAAAGCGCTCGAGGGTTATTCTATGCTAAAAATTCAAAAAAAACGTATGTTCATCGAATGGTGCTGATTAAATATTTAAATTGATCGTGTGGATACTGTATTTCTTGATGCCTTGGCCAATGATGATCATTGTAAGGTAGTTATTCAGTTATTGTAACTGAATCTTCAAAGCCTAAGGATTCTAGTGTACACTCTGAATGTACTGGTAAATATGAGTGAAATTGTGTGTGATAGAGGGGGAATAATGGTAGAGCCGAAGCTATGGAAAAAAACACAGAGGATAAAATTAAAATTCATTTCTGTAAATTAAGATGAACTGAAATAAAATTATACAGGGACAGTGAGAAGAAATGATGAAGATAGAGAAAAGATTAAGGAGAGATGACATATGCACATATTGAAAAAACTAAGTGGTTTGGTCAAGAATGGATTCTAATATGAATATATAAACATAGAGGATTTGAATGCTTAATCTTTGACCGAGAAGATAAAGAGTTGGTTTGCAGGTTATTAGTGACAGGGAAGGATTCTAGGGTGGTAGGGAGGAGCAAGGGGAGACTGTAAAAGTCTCTTGTACAAATTGGTGCTTGTACATATGGGAGTTGTAGCTTCCATTCAATAGGTGCTAACGAAACAGAGGCAACAGCCTCATCTAGGTTGTAGGTCAGATAAAATAAGAATGTAAATAAAAGTTGGAGCTTGCCTTTCATTCATAAGAAGAAGAGGTTTTTCCCTTTTGCGTTTCCTCATGAAAATATCTGTGTCAATGTCTATTTATGTGAGTGCATATTAATTGATATGAATGATTTGTAGCAAGACATATAGTAAAAGGCATAATCTGTGTTCATTGAGT
>ML798721.1:39642-69961 GCA_009831015.1 Picea engelmannii | reverse complement strand
TACATGTAGGCCCTGAAGATAATTAAAGAAAAGAATTACAAAATAAGAAAGTGTCAGGTCGGTCCTAATGTTAAAAGGAAGTGACATAAATGGTATAAATAAACATCATTATACATTCATTTGATACAAGTCGAATTTCAGAGTGAAGAAGAAGTAAAACAAGGCAGGATTTCAAGGGAGGATGAAGTCTTTTGGTGATGTGTTCTAAGGTATGTTATTTTCAGGTCATCTTACCATTTTTGCTATAAATTTTTTTCTAGAACGATTCAGATGGTGAAATCGCTATGTTAGTGAGAAGATATATCAAGGTACCTCTGGTAAAAATTTCAGCTCTTGATTCGCTATAATTATGGAGATACACTCTGTGGAATATAGGGTTTGTGACCAGTCCTGAAACTAGTAAAAAAAAAAGTGTTCTGGGTAAAACATTCATAACTTTTTCATACAGACTCCAAATGTAGTGGTACCACTTCCATTGGAAATAGTACGGACTTTGGTTTCTTGTGTGCGAGTTTCAGAATCAGATGTTAAATATTGAGCGCGGGGCATGCTGTACAAGTTGGGTCTTCTTAACAGACCAGAATTGAATAAAGTTTTATTATCTCTCATATATTCTTGGGTGGAAGGAAGGGGCAAGGATAGAGAGTTCAGATCTCTCTTTATATTGGAGGATTGTATATTACTCTTGGAGTTTTATCCCTCCCTTTACATTTGGAAGTTGTAGCTACCTTTGGAAGTCATTACTTCCCTTGAACAAAAACTATTGATTATTTCTCATATATATTGTGCATGGTGTATTGTGGTGTATTGGTGTAACTCTTATACTATTGTTCATTGCTCATTGGATATAATTGAATGGTTTAAGTATAAGTTGGAAAAGGTTTTTAAATTGTACTTGATATTGATTCACCCCCCTTTCAGTATCAACAGTTTTTCCCTTTTGGGTTTCCTCATGAAAATCTCTGTTTCATTGTCTATTTATGTGAGTGCATATTAATTGATATGAATGATTTGTAGCAAGACATATAGTAAAAGGCATAATCTGTGTTCAATGATTAATCTATTTTTAAAGAAAAGAAAGAAATTTTATCTAAGTGATTCACCCCCCCCCCCTCTTAGTTAGGCTATCATGTTCAACAAAAATTAGTAGAAAACAACCAACAAACACTTGTTGTTTTAGTGCAACTCACTCAGGAGTTCACTCTTTAGGCTTGACAACCTGGATCTTCAATATTCAACTCCAATATGCTCCAAATTCGATCCATCATGATCTATAATTTTCCCTCCATGGTTTTCTCATCGCTAAGCTCTCTTTCTTGCTCTTTACTTGATCCAAAATGGATCTAAGAAGGCCTAAAACTAAAATTTCTCGGAATCATACAAAAACAACTCCATTGCGTCGGAATCGTCGCACCGATTCCCACCATATTTTTTTTTCTTCTGAAAATGGACACTGTATGCGAAATTTATCCTGTTTTGATCGATTTCCCAAACATGCAAAAAATGTCAAAGTTAATAGTCAACAGACCATACTATTGATGTCACCATGACATGGTAGTGATGTCAGTGTGACATCATGATGATGTCAACATGGACACATGGTATCACAAGGAGGTGACACGTGTCACTCATTTTTTACGTTTTCAGGTTGAGTTGGCACAATACGGATTTTGACACGTGGCATTGTACGAATGTTGACATGTGGCAGGCTCAAGGGTACGACACATGGTTGTACGGACATGACATGGCACCAACGGCAGGTATGGTAGTGACATGGTAGGATCACAGGTTGACACATGTCATACAATGTTGACTGGGCACATGCGTTAGCAGGTTGACGTGGTAGTCCACTAGGTATTTGACTGTGTGTATGATGTCCAATCCAGAGGCGACACGTGGCCCAATCATAGGGTGCCACATGGCACTTTGGATATGGCCAATGTGGGTCAGATCAAAAATTTGTTTTTCCCCCCGTAGGAGTCGAACAATCGACCTCCTCCATAGCCCAAGACTTCGAAACAAGCGATAACCGCTCGAGCTACACATGGTTCTTGTTATACATGTGGAAGAATTTGCATTTAAGTTGAATGTTGGTGGAGGTTTGGGGATAAGCCATGGTCGGTGGGGGGCTAGTTCGCAACTGGGGCACTATGACTAGGAGCAGAGCGCGGATGGGATGACACTTGGTGTTAGTCCGAGGCCATATGGCATTCCATAGGACATGGAAAGAGGGCTAGACCGAAGGTTAGGGCGTCGACACTTAGCACTTGTCCATATGGCACACTCCATATGACCATGAGCCTAGAGAAAGGTGGTTTCATGCCAAATTTTTGTCAAGAGTGGGTTTTAAACTATAATATATGATTTTTTTATGATTTTCAGCTTGATTTTCAATGGATTTTGGCCATTTTGGGGGGATTTCGAGCCCAAAAAGAGGCCAGATCTTGGGGAAAAGTTGGTATTTGATTCTCAACTCAAATCCTATAAACAACAGAGGTTCTTGGAAGCCTAGGAAGGTTTAGAAAAATCATAATGATGAATAATTTAAAATCCTAATCCACTTTTATGCAGGGAAGCCATTGAGGAAGCGAACTGTGGAGGCCAATTCCAAGAGCTACGCTCAACCTTTTTCAGTGTCGTCATTTGTGTTGGATTCTTGAGGTCGAACATAACACAACCATACTAGTTTGTAATCCTTTTGAGATACTTACGATGTAATTTTTCATCATTGAAGATAAATACGAAAGCCTCCCCCACTAAGACAAAGGCCCAGAGACGTAGGCAACCTTGCCGAACTCCATTAACAATATTGTTGTTATGGTTTTTTATTCCTTATGTTTACTTTATGATCTACATTCTTTATGATGGCTACAACATTTTTTCATTAAGTTTCCTTCCTTATTTAAGTTTTTGAATGGTAATTTAACACATGCTTAAAACTCAATCAAGTCTTTAAAAGATCATTTTCGGATCAAGTGGTATCAGAGCAGGTTGACAATTGGTTGTTTGATTTTGCATGATTACCAGGGAAAATCTAAGTCATGGTGAAGGTGAGCTTGTAGAAGGGGATCCTGAGATTGGATCGAGAAAGAGGGCATCTAAAGAAGGAATGTCTCAGAATGAGATAGAGTTTCAAAAGACTTTCTTCGCCATGTATGAGATGGTAAAGGTCTTATATGATTATTACTTGGAACGAAAGAGGCCTTTTCAAGGGGAATCATCAAAAAAAGACAAAAGTGAAGATGGATATGACCCTCCTAAGCCTCCTCCTTCACCTCCTTCACCTCCATCATCTTATTCTTCTTCAGGTACAAATTCAACTTTTACTACAAGAAAACATTCTCATAAACATAAGCATGATATGCCATTACTTAAGTTTGATGTAAAATTTGAATTGCCCATGTATGATGGGGAAGTCAATTCTGAGAGGCTTGATAACTGGTTCAGACAGATGGAAGTTTATTGCAGTGTGCAACAAATCAAAGATGAGGCAACCCAAATCAAATTGGCATCGCTCCATCTTGCATGCACAACATTCATCTGGTGGCAGAGTAAGTTGCAACATGGTACTCAACAAATTGGTAATGTTTTTCCATCATGGCAAGATTTTAGTTTTGCACTAGAAAGAAGTTTTATCCTTTGGGTTATAAGGAAAAGGATTTAATTGAATGGAAAAGTCTTAAACTAAGAAAAGGAAAAATGGTGCAAGAATACACAAATGAATTTCATAAGATGGCATTAATGTTAAATATTTGATTACATACACAATAAACTCTTATGAAGTGTATAGGAGGTTTACCTGCACATATTCGTAACATTGTATTTATGTTTGGACCTACTAATATTTATGAGGTTTTTTTTCAAGCAACGTATATTGAAGTAGGGAAAACAAGAGTTGGTGTATCATGGGAATCATCTTCAAGGAAATAATACAAAATAAAGGTTAATGGAAAGAAAGCAAGTTCAGTGACTGTGAAGTAAGAGAAGCTCTCTTGAAAGAATTGCAATAAAGAAGGGCATGATGATGACCATTGCTGGCAATTACACCCAGAGAAGAGACTGAAGTGGTTCAAAGAGAGGAAAGGGAGGAAAATAGTTGCAACAACAACACAACCAACAGACTTGGGGTATGATTCAGGTGATGAGACTAAGATCACAACAATTGGTTTTTTAGGTAAAATTGGTGATGGATATGATTCTAGAAGTAAATTGTTTCATATAAGGGTCATAATGAAACATATTAAGATCGATACATTGATAGATAGTGGATCACAATCTAACTTAATTTTAGAGAAAGTGGTTAACAAATTGGGATTAAACACTAAATGCATCACAAACCATATTCACTTAATTGGATAAGCAAAGATAAGAAATTTCCCATAACAAAGCAATGCATCGTAAAATTTGCAATTACATCTAAGTATGTGGATGAAGTAACATGTGATGTGGTGTCTCTAGAAAGATGTGAAATGGTCTTAGGAAGCCCATATTTATATGATCGCAAAGAAATCTTCTACAAGGAAAATAATCAATATCACTTAACTAAAGAAGGAAATGGATATGTTGTACATGCTCATCACATAAAATCAAATCAATCTCTTCAAACAATGGAACAATTAAAGAAGGCAACTTATGCAAGAAATACACCTATAATTGTGACAAGTAAAGTAGTTGATCTTAAGCATGAACATGAGATGGTTGTATAATGGAAGTTCAATCATACTTTGCTTCAAGATAAGTTAATGTCGTGCAAGCACATCAAACATATTAGTTCATTTGCAATCATATTTATAATGTTATCGCTACTAATGTTTTATGCATGAATGGTAGTGGATTCAGTAAGATGTGAACTAGTTCAAGTGGCTAACAATATGCTTTCAATTGTCATGGTTGTTTTTCAATTGATTATGATGCAAAAGTTCAAATGACATAGTTTAAAGACAAAGGACAAGTGGGGAGGCCTATCTCGCACTTGATGACTAGTTAATATCCTTTTGGAGGACCAAAAGGTCTTAGTGGGGAGGCATGATCTAAAATGGATCCAGGAAGGCCTAAAAATAAAAGTTCTCAGAATTAGACGAAACCAGTGCCATTGCGTTAGGCTCGTGCTGATTTTGACCATATATTTTTTTCCAAAAATGGACACCGTATGAGAAATTTTCGCGTTCTGATCGATTTCCCAAACAGGAAAAAAGAGTCAAAGTCAATAGCCAACAGGCCGTACTGCTGACGTCAGCAGTATGCCAGCATGATTTGGCAGTGATTTCAGCATGATTTCATGATGATGTCAGCAAGGACACATGGTAGCATGAGGAGGTGACACGTGTCACTCATTTTTGGAAATTTTCAGGTTGAGTTGGCACGGTACGAATTTTGACACATAGCACTGTACATAAGCTGACACATGGTAGGATCAGGGTACGACACGTGGTTGTACAGACATGACATGGCACCAGAGGCATCATGACACATGGTAGGTATGGAAATGACATGGTAGGATGACATGTTGACACATGTCATTCGAAGCTGACTGGGCAGATGTGTTGGCAGGTTGACGTGGTGGTCCACTTGGCAGCTGACTATGTGTACGGTGGCCAATCCAGAGGCAACATGTGGCCCAATCATAGGGTGCTACATGGAACCCTGGATATGGCCAATGTGGGTCGGTTAAAAAAAAACATTTTTTCCCTCCATAGGAATCGAACACTCAACCTCCTCCATAGCCTAAGACTTCGGAACAAGTGCCAACCGCCCAAGCTACACATGGTTCTTGTTATACATGTGGCAGAATTTGCATTTAAGTTGAATGTTGGTGGAGGTTTGGGGATAAGCCCTGGTCGGCGGGGGTCTAGCCCGTGACCAGAGAGCTATGACTAGGAGCAGAGCGCGGATGGGATGACACTTGGTGCTAGTCCAAGGCCATATGGCATTCCATACGACATGGAAAGACGGCTAGACTGGAGGATAGGGCGCCAACACTTAGTGCTTGGCCATATGGAATGATCCATATGACCAAGAGCCCATAGAAAGGGGGTTGCACACTAAATTTTTTCCAGGAGTGAGTTTTAAACTATAATATATGATTTTTTATGATTTCCAGCCTGATTTTCAATGGATTTTGTCCATTTTGGGGGGATTTGGAGCCCAAAAAGAGGCCATATATTGGGGAAAAGTTGGGATTTGGTTCTCAACTCAAATACTATAAAGACCAAAGGTTATTGCTAGCCTAGGGAGGTTTAGAAACAACAAAATGATGAATAAATGCAAATCTTAAGCCATTTTTATGTAGGGAATCCATTAAGGAAGCAAACTTTGGAGGCCAATTTCGGGAGCTACGCTCAACCTTTTTCAGTGTCGTAGGTCGAGAAAAACACATCCATACCATTTTTTAATCCTTTTGAGATACTTCTGATGTAATTTCTTAGCATTGAAGATAAATAAGAAAGCCTCCCCCACTGAGACAAAGGCTCAGAGACGTAGGCAACCTTGATGAACTCCATTAACAATATTGTTGTTATGGTTTGTTGTTCCTTGTGTTTACTTTCTGATCTAGATTATTTATGATGGCTGCAACATTCTTTCATTAAGTCTCCTTCCTTATTTAATTTTTTGAATGGTAATTTAACATATGCTTAAAACTCAACCATGTGTTTAAAAGATCATTTTCGGATTACTACTTATTCCTCATGCACAAATATTTATGTGTAAAATTGTTATCCCAACCCATACAAAATTCCTCCCTTTGGCTTGCCTTTCTTGACTCACACATTTCCCCAATTCGATTGTACTCATCCCCCATGTGCCCAATAAATATGGGATGTGACTATTCACACCCACCCTTTTACATATATTTAATGATTGGTTTTGGGAAGACTCGATAAAAAATTAGAAGGTTCATATACAAATAGCAATTTTAGGAAAAAATGGGTTGTATTAATGTACATGGGTAATCCCCCCTTGGACCCTTCTTGTCGATTCTCTTATACCCTCCCCTCTCTTGTGGATTAATTCATCCCCCGTCTTTTTCCATATCTCTTTAACAATTGGCATCACATTTTATTATTAAAACATAGAAATACAATTTGCATATTACGTCGCTTTGATCGTAGCCACACATTATATTTTCATAAGCATTAATTAAAGTAGGGATTATAGTGGGGATGTTACATTCCCCCTCCTCTACAATTGTGTGTCATCCTCGATGTTGATATTATGGTAGTTGCGAGAGGTATCAACCTCCATGTGTAACCTCTGACTAAATTAGAATATTCTGGAAGCAAGAGAAACCCTAAATAGATGTGTAAAAACCCTAGAAGACAAGTTGGCTCAGTAAAAGAATTAATATTAAAGTATTATCCTCTAAAAGGACAAGTCGTCCCAAACATGTGACAAGAACCACTATAAATAGAGGGTACTTGAGCTCATTTGTACAATCTCACCTCACTCACTCTCTCAAGGATAGCGCAAGTTTGGAGCTACAGATACAAGATAGGAAGGTGGATACTTTGGGGTGTTTCTTGGTCTCTCTCTCTAGCGCCATCTAGCCTAAGATGTGTGCCTTATCTTCTAGCATCTCTTGGTTGTATACTTGGTGATATTCTTGGTGATATTCTTGGTGGTATTCTTGGTAACTGCAACTGTTGTAGCTAAGTATTGTTCTTGTTTTGTGGCTTTGGGACTTTATGTCTAGTGAGCTATATTTGGAGAAATATGTGCTCTCTTGGTTATCTGTTGGTTCTAGATTTGCTTCCAGAATCATTCTATCTATAAAAGGTTATGGTGCTTGAGGGTGGTTGTGTTCCTATGGTTGGGTGACAATAGTGATATTATCTATGGTAAAATGAGCACATCGAATATTCTAACGCTCGGTTCACACCCTGCCGATATACATATATGCAAAATTACATCACAATACTTAGAAAATAAATATTTTGTAATTTAACAAGTCCAACAATAGTTCCAACCATAATATCTCGTTCCTATCAACCTGTGGACCGAAGGAATGTGCCATTATTTTATCAGGGATAATCCAAGGGATGTACCATCCGTTTATCATGGATAAACCAAGGAATGACCCATTATTTTATCAAGTCCCCCAATGCAATTGGCTAGGACTCTGAGATGTGGCTCTGGAACTCTAGTTGCTCAAAATGGAATCTTACATTCTGGTTTCTTCAAAATTGACAAAAAATTGCGAGTATTCTTCTCACATGTTTTCTTCATGCTCCCATGTAGAATCTCCAGGACCATAGCAGGTCCATTGAACATTTACCAACCTTATGTCCTTGTTCCTGAGAACTTTGAATTTCTAGTCCAAGATGCATACTAGTCCCACCCGGAAATCCCCTTCGTGCTCCACCTGGATCACATTCCAATCAATTATGTGGTTATGGTCAGGTACATATTTATTTAATAATGACACATGAAATACATTATGCACTCTCATGGATGCAGGTAATGCTAGCATGTATGAAAATGACCCTATCTTTTCTAATATTTCAAAATTCCTACAATATCTCCCTGCCAACATTGGAAAATTGCCTAATCTTAGTGAAATTCTCTTTTCCTTCACTTTTAAAAACACATGTTCGCCCACTTTAAAGTATCTAAACACTTTATTCTTATCTACATAACTTTTCTTCTTATCCTGGGAAGCCTTTAAATTATTCTTTATCCTTTCCATGTACTCTTCCATTTCCTTTAATAGATCTAGCCCAACAATTGCTATGTTTGTTGGATTATCCCAACTCACTAGTGTGTTGCATTTTCTTCCATACAATGCTTCAAATGGGCTCATTTTCAATGATGGATGATACCCATTATTGTAGGTAAATTAAACCAAATGAACATAATCTTCCCACTTTGATGGCTGGTTCATCACATACATCGTAAACATGTCCTCAAGTATCATGTTAGTCCTCTCTATTTTCCCATCTGGCTCTGGATTATACATTGTACCGAGGTTTAAATTTGTCCCAAAACCTTTGAATAGAGCCTTCCAAAAATTGGAATTAAACTTTGGATTTCTATCTGAAACTATTTCCTTAGGCACCCCATGTAGCCTCACAACTTCCCTCATGTAGATCTCTGCAATATTTGATGTCTTATTTTAAGTATTCACCGAAATAAAATGTGTTGCCTTAGTTAATTTATCCACCGCCACCATGGTGGAATCATGTTGCTTCATTGTTATGGGTATCTTTGTAATAAAATCAACGATGACAACTTCCCACTTCCATTATGGAATGGGCAATGGTTGTAACAACCCGACTGGATGTCTATGTTATGTTTTCACTTTCTGGCATTCTAGACATCTAGCTATGTAATTAGCCACTTCTTTCTTCATTCATGGCCAAAAGTATTGGCTTCTCACAACTACAATTGTATTTTGATATATTGGGTGCCTAACATATGACACATTATGCATTTCATTCAACACTGCATTTTTCAGCTCATTGGAATTCGACACATATACTTTTCCTTTGTACATGAGAATTCCATCTTCTTTCAATTCATAAAAATTAAATTTCTGCTAAAAATTACCTTGTTGTAATTTACTTTTATGTTCACATATTGTTGATCTGAATTTGCAGCTTAAACAATTTTATCTTTTAAATATGTCATGTACATGCTAATGGATACAATATGCACTTGATGAGCTCTCCTACTGAGTGCATCAACCACTTGATTTTCCTTGCCCTTTATATGCTTGATTTCAAAGTCATACTCACTAAGAAATTTCAGTCATCTAGTTTTTATGGAATTTAGTGTTGGTTGTCCAAACAAATGATTCAAACCACAATGGTCTTTCCTTAGCTCAAATTTCCTCCACATGAGGTAATGTCTGCATATTTTTCATGCATGTACAATTGTTGCTAATTCTAGATCATGGGTAGCATAATTTCTTTCATGCTCTTTTAATTTTCTGAACTCATAGCATACCACATCATCTTTTTTACTAAGGAATCCATCAAGCCATTCCTTGCATGCATCGATGCACACAACAAAATATTCATCCGAATCTGCAATCTTCAATATTGGCACACTTGTCAAGATTTCCTTTAGTTGTTGAAAGCTCTCTTCACACTTGGAAGTCCATTCAAATTTTACTCCCTTCTTTTGCAAATAAGTCATTGGGCTTGCAATCTTTGAAAACCATTTTATGAATCTTCAGTAATTATCGTCAAGACCCATGAATGATATGACCACTGTGAAATTTCTTGGCGCTGACCACCCTTTAATGGCCTCTATCTTCTCAGGATCCAATGTTATCCCATATGTTGAAATTATATGCCCCAAGTAGTGAATCTTCTTTTGGTAAAAGATGCACTTATTGAGCTTATCATACAACCTATACTCACTTAAAACTTGCAACACCATTCTTAAATGTTTCTCTTGTTCCTCTTTTGACTTAGAGTAGATGAGTATATCATCTAGAAACACAATAATGAACTTGTCTAAGTACTACCAGAACACTCCATTCATCAGAAACATAAATATTGTTGGGGCATTTGATAGTCCAAATGGCACTACCATGAATTCATAATGCCCATATCTTGTTCTGAATGTTGTATTGTTGATACACTATTATTTTATCCTCACTTGATGATAATCTTATCTCAATTAAATCTTTGAAAATATTCTTGCACCTTTCAATTGATCAAATAAGTCATCAATTCTTGGCAACAAATACTTGTTCTTTATGGTGACCTTATTTAGCTGTCTAAAATCAATACAAAACCTTAAGGTTCCATATTTCTTCTTCACAAAAAGAACCAAGTCTCCCCAAGGTGACACACTTGGGCATATGTACCCCTTCTTTAGCAATTCTTCAAGTTGCATCTGCAACTCTTTTAGCTCTGGTGTGCCCATTCTATAAGGTGTCTTGGACATTGGGGAAGCTCCTGAGACTAAATCAATAGAGAAATCAATGTCTCTTTTTGGTGGCAATCATGTGATTTCCCTAAAAACATATTCAAAATCTCTTATGACCAGATGGTCTTCAATGCTTGATGCTTTATCTTTGGTTGCCTCTTCTATATGGGCTATAAAAATTTGACATCCCTTCCTAAAACTCTTTTTCAGCTACATAGATGAAATCTCTCTAACAACTACAACTTTTGGAATGTCTTGAACCTTTCTTTGCTCCCCTTCTTCATCAAGACATGTAATTGTCTTGTTGTAATAGTCTAGGACAACATGGTGTTTTTCCAACCAATCCATGCCAATTAAAAAGTCATATAAACCCAATGGTATGATGTTCACATCTACCTTTGTGCTAATTCTATTAATGTTTATTTGAAAATATTTAACAAGCTCATGCTAGCTCTAGAATCACTTAAAATTGCTATGGATTGATTATCAATCTTACCTTCCACTTCAATCACGGGGGATTAATACTCCACTTCCTCATTGTCCAAAGATGCATAATTCATTGGCATGCTTCCACCCATGTCTTCCATTGTTTCACCCTCCTCGATGTTGTGGATAGTCCTCATTATTTCTCCTTTGTGAGGGAAGTCTCTATATAAGTGATTTCTCTCACATCCCCAACATTGTATATGTTGCTTCCTTGGAATTTTCCCAAATGAATATGTATTCTTGTACTCATTTTGGGTTGTTTGACCTTGTTTATTTTCTTAGGTGTTGTTCTTGAAAAAGGGTGTCTTAAAACCCTTCTGCCTTTGATATTTTTTCCCCTTCATCTTGTCATTCCAAGCTTTTTGGAAAACTGGCCTTCCTATGCTTTGCTCACAAAGATGTCTTTCTCTCCTTATGGTTTCCTCCAAGGTCTTGGGGTTATCATATTGAATATTTTCACTATATAATGAGGCTAACCCACTTAGAAACCTTTGGATTTTTACCTTCTCATCTTTTATGAATTCAAAGAACCTCTTCTCATATTCCTCCATTGTCATGGTTCCCAACTTGAGTTCAAAGAAATATTTCATTTTCCTTTCATAGTAATGCTCATAAAAATATTTTTGCTGGAAATATCCTTTGAACTGCC
This sequence comes from Picea engelmannii, assembly GCA_009831015.1. Classification (NCBI taxonomy): domain Eukaryota; kingdom Viridiplantae; phylum Streptophyta; class Pinopsida; order Pinales; family Pinaceae; genus Picea; species Picea engelmannii. The sequence continues at coordinate 57,951 of ML798721.1, read as the reverse complement.
TCCATGATATCCTATTCTCATCAAGTTTCTTGGCTTTCTTAAGTTGATCCCACCACATGGCTTCCTTTCCTTGCAAGTAGTAGGTGGTAATTCTAGCTTCTACCCAGGAGGAGTAATCATGAAACTCGAAATATTTATTCATTTCCAACAACCAGACCTCAGTCTCTTCTCATTTCCAGTGCTCACCATTGAAAGTTGGTGGCTTGGTCTTCCTATTCTCACCTTGCAATATGTATGCCTCATGCCTTCTCCTTTTCCTTTGGACATGAGACACACTTGGGATACTCCCTAGCCCTAAAATTTCATGAGTTCTTCTGGTGTATTGATTTGGAGAATGATGGTGCCTACTCATGCTTCTTGACCACCTATAATTTCCATGATCATCCCTTCTACTATGGGATCTAGACGCTGACACTTGTCTAGCACTAGTTCCTTGCTTGGTGCTAGAGTCTTTGTTGACTTGCTTATGCAACACATTTAATATATGAATAATTTCTTCCTGAGTCTTCATAATCATTTCATTATCATCTCTATATCTCTACACTTCCCTATGTAGGCTTCTCATAGTTACAGGCTCATGCCCGTCTCTTGTTCCATTTAACTCTGTCTCAGCATTCCCCATGCTAACATTCAAACCTATGATCTCTTCCACATGGTTGTAATATCCCTGATCATCATCCATAACTCTAGTCCTCATATAAGAACCAAAGTTACTTTCATGTATCTCCAATTCTGCAAGAAATGTGTATGTAATAATTATTGTTAGAACATGCATAACATAACACATTTCATCCATTATAATACATGTTACTCTTTATCCTAATTTATGAAGTACATAAAACACTGAATCAAAATTTGATTCTTGAGATGCATTCCTCTCTGAAACAACTTTCCAATGACTCTACTCATGCCTCAATATGATTTTTGAGTGAAGAGTTACACCATTTACATGTTGCAATTTCCACTCTTTTATTGCTAAATAAATATATTTATTAATTTTTGATAAATATTGTTATCCAATTCAAAATTTTGGGGTAATATATGTCTTCTACTCCTCAAGACCTTTCCAACGACTATTCATTTTTGCAAATCCAATCTTTGAGCTGAAAGTTATGGTCTAGAGAAGTTTAGACTGTTTTACCCAATTTATCCTTGCATGCTACATGTGTCTTATTTATCTTCCTACACATTTTCCAGGTGCCCATAACCAAAATTTGGCTCCATGGTTGGATTATATAGGTCATAATATTTCCATAGACAACTCCTGTGCGCCAAACAGACTTGTAAATTTGTCCCAAACTTTTACCCTTACTGTTTTGGTTGTAACTTTTTCATACGATATTTGTTTTGCGAACAATTTATCTCATTGGATAACTCTTTCCAAGTTCTTTTTATTTCAGCTACAAAGACATAGTGTACTCAAAGTTTATATTGGTACACTCTACTCTCATGGGTTTTGATTGGATAAAAATGTCGTTTAGGGCCTCAAAATTGCCCCGCAAGTTAATGACCTTCAAAATCCATGAAAATTCGCATAAAATTGATTGTTTTACTATGTTAACAACCCTTAAATATAAGTTGTTGATCTTAAAATCAGGTGTAACCTGAGTCGTTGATTTGAACTCCATTAGCGATTAGTCGATCAACACTTTATTTTGGACGCGCACAACACTTTTCCCAAACCGTCGACCCTATTGTCAGCCATTGGTGCATTCCCTTGACAACTGATTCACAACACAATGCTAAATCATCCGACCCGATCATCGACCATTAGTGATTTTCACTAGCAAATGGAAATCCTCACCAATTCTATTGATGCCTGACCATCGACCCATCAACAATCTGTGGTCCCCATTGTCTATCAAAAACACTTCCCCAATTCATCTGACCCGACCATCGACCATCGACCACTTCTGGGATGGCATGGCATGACATCTCGATGTTGAAGTGGCATGACATTTCATCCTGAGGTTTTAACTTAGTTGATGTGGAAAAACATGTGAATACTGACATGACATGACACGTGGGTGTTGACATGGCATGGCACATCATCATCCTCTTTTCTCCATCGACCATCGACCAATTCTCTTGGATGACCCGAACACCTCGTTGAATCGGTCGATGCCCGACCATTGGGTTGTCGATCATTGGAGAAAACATACATATTTTTGATTCAGTCGACACCTGACTATCATCCCATCGTCCATCGACAATTTCTCTTGCTCGACTCTAGTACGTTGTTGAATTCAATCAACCCAACAATCGATCATTGACGATTTTCCTTGGCCAACTTCAATACTTAGAATTTTTTTTATCAATATCCAATTGATCTGGACGGTTGATCTCCCATTGAAAAATAATCTCGGTCGTTCATTTACCAAACCTCATCCAACTCTGTCGATACCCGACCATCGACCATCAACAATCGAAGATTTCTTTTGGCTAAGTAAAACTCGTTGCCTCTTCGGTCAATCCGACCATTGGTTGTCGACCATTTCTCTTGGAGATTTTCCAACACTCATAAAAATCGACCAAAAACCCAAGTAAAATTGGGTCATCGATCTACCTCATTTTCCTATCGTTTAAAATGCATCTTGGTCGTTGATTTGTTCAACCTTCAAAACAGTCAAAACATTATGAATTTTTAAATTTATCAAGCGAATCTTGGTCGTCAATCTTGAGATCAAACATGATCTTGGTCATTGTTTCCTAAAATTTTGCCCAGCGCTACAGGAAACCATTAAAACATGAATTTCGACCGTTCCAATTCGAATTTCACTCTGCAACTTGTAGATTTACTTCATTAAATTTCTTAAACAAATATGAGTCACTCAAACTCAATTTTTTTTCACAAATTTCAATATTTCTCTCAAATTTCTCTCTATTTTTCCCCAAATTCATCACAAACAAGTCTGCAACAACAAATTTTCTCAATTTGCAGTTGTCTTGGCCCATACAAACCCAATGTTTGAACTTGGGGGATTTTACACAATAATGTAACGTCCCACAGCCCAACTGAGGAACATCACGGTGCATAATACTCATTAAAACAAAAATTTATGCTAACTAATTAATTTCTTGTAGCTTTCAACTACGAATTTAAAGAAGATTTAATTGCTAACTCTTACTATCATTTACATGCATCTACAACATTATAAAACATACATGAAATGAAACTAATGAACACCATGAAAACAACATATAAATATGTTCTCATACTCAGAGCAAAACATTGTTGATACTGAGAGAGGGGTGAATCAATATCAAGTACACTTTCAAAACTTTTTCAACTTATACTTCAACCAGATTATATATTTAATTATATCCAATGAGCAATGAACAATAGTAGAAGAGTTACACCAATACACCATGCACAATAAATGAGAAATGATCAATAGTTATTGTTCAAGGGAAGTAATGACTTCCAAGGGAAGCTATAACTTCCAAATATAAAGGGAGGGATAAACCTCCAAAAGGAAGATACAATCCTCCAATATCAAGAGAGGGTTGACCTCTCCATCCTTGCCCCTTCTTTCCACCCAAGAATATATGAGATATAATAAAACTTTACATTAAATTATCACCATCAACCAACCATCACATAGAACCTGATAATGCTTCCTAAGACTTCTTCAACTTCTACAATTCTTTACTTCTTGGAATACTCTGATCCTGTAGATAATATTACTCAATGTATTCTTTGAAACTCCTCCAAGTTTCTCTCCTTGAATCCTCCCAAAAAGGAGTTATAGAGAAAATGGTAGACCTTATTCAATTATGGTTTATTTAGGAGAGCAAACTTGTATAGAATGCCCCACGCTCAATATTTAACATCATATTCTGAAATTAGTACACAGAAAACTACAACTCGTACTATTTTCAATGCAATTTGTCTCACTTCAATTGGATTTTCTATGAAGAAGTTATGACTATTTTACCCGGAACACATGTTTATGACTAGCTTCAGGAATAGTCAAAAGCCCTATCTTCCATAGAGTGTATCTCCAAAATATAGCGAATAAAGAGCTGAAATTTTTACCACAGGTACGTAGATATGTCTTCTCAATATCCTTCGAATTTCACCATCTGAATTGTTCTAGAAACAAAGTTATATCTAAAATGGTAAGACGGCCTGTAAATAACATACCTTAGAACACGTCACCAAGAGACTTCATCCTTCCTTGAAATTCGGCCTTCTTTACTTCAGATTTCCTCTGAAATTCAACTTATATCTCCTTGTTCATTAATAAACTTGTGTGTGTTGAAAAATGAATGTATAATGAGATGTATTTATACCCTTTATGTCACTTCCTTTTAACATTAGGTCCAACCTCATACTTTCTTATTTTGTAATTATTTTCTTTAATTATCTTCAGGGCCAACATGTACTTCCTTCTTCAATTCACTTGTCATCGTCAAAAATTCATTTCTTCTCAACCATGAGGATCCACGTGACGTTCCACCTACCACCAGAAACAACATAATGTATATTATCCATCCATGGGTGTTGTATATGCATGTGCAATGTCCTTCATGTCCAAATAGCTTCATCAATTTTGGGGTCCAAAACCAATGACTAGGGTTGACATCAATGACAAAAACCAATATTCCAACAATCTCCCCCTTTGTCATTGATGACAACACTCATGCTCTCCCTATCATCATGATCCTAATTTCTCTCCCCCTTTGACATCAATGGCAAAGGGTGGGGTTTCTCCCCCTGAGTTCAATGGAAAAAGGTAACTCTCTTCTTTGGGGTTGCTCCCCCTGAACATATAACACATAATAACCGTTCATTTTTATGGTCTCTTTCTTCCTTGGAGCTTTTTTGTGGATCTAGAGCATATATGTTACTTGGCCTTCTTGTTGTAGTTGCAACCAATATTCCTGAACCTTCTTCTTTGATTTTTCATCTTTGTGAGTCAAACATGAGAGTATATCCTTGATCACACATCCTACTAACACTGAGTAGATTATGCTTCAAGTCTTCAACCAATTTGACATTCTTTGCTTTTAAATTTTTGCTTCCAATATCTACTACACCTTTTCCAAGTATTTTGGTAGATGAGTCATCTCCAAATGAAACATTTCCACCCTTTCTCTTCAAGATGATGAATTTGTCTTGATCCCCAGTCATGTGTGAAGAACATACACTATCTATGTACCATTCATATTCTTCTTTACATTCTTCAGCGGTCAATGTTATTCGACAATTTTCATTGTTTGGAATCCCTTTCCTTCTCCATATTGTGGTTGTCATGGGGACATTTGGCATAGGAGCATCTTCATTCATATATTTTCAATCTCATGCTTTGTGACCAAGATAATTACATTTGTAGCATACAATATTTTTGTCCATCAATGGGGAAAATGAATTATAACTTATGTTGACAAATCCGTGATTGTTTCCATATCTTCTATTTACACCATTCATGTTTCTTGCATAGTTGTTCCTTTCATTGATTCTACAATTAATTTCCTTATGTCCAATGTTTTTGCACCAAAAAAGAAATTTTGATACCTGGGAGTAAGTGACCTTCTTTGTGATGCAGTCCATCTGGGTTCATGATCTACTCTTCTGTAGTTTCCTTCATACTAATTGAATCTTCTTTGATTCATGAAGGTAGGAGGTCTTCTTGGATATGCATATTTTTTGTAATCATTCCTTCTTCCTGGTATCTTGGTCCACTTCTCATCAATTGTTTGTGTAGAGCTTTCTTCAACCTTCTTGTTGGTATTTGCATATTCTTTGTATGAAGTTTCACCCATGCATCCAAGATGTGTTAAGTCTTTTGGCACTTGAGAGTTTCTTAAGCTCTTCCTCAAAGGGACAACTTCTTGTTCAAGTTTCTCACAATCTTCATTTTTCTTCATCATTTAGACATTCCTTACTTCTCCTATTCTTGTTGCTTCTTTGAGTAGAGTTTTCAAGGAAATGGTTTCTTCTCTTAGTTTCTCAAAGTATTCTAATTGGTTCATCAAGCTTTCAATTGTATTTTAACAACTACCCAATTCACTTCTTAGTTTTCTATGCATGTTTTTGAGCTTGCTATTTTCAATCTCAACATGCCTCAATTTTTTAAGATTCTCATCTTCTTGTTGAATCATTTCCGCTTCATGATTTTCTTCTTCCTCATTAGACTTTTCTTCTTCAGTATCATTTCTTTCAATCCTAGGATAAGGACTTTCAAATTCAACATGTCCTACTCCTTCACAATTAAATCAAAAGAACTCACCTCTATTGGCTTCTTTGAAATATGAGATGTTGTAATTTGCTTCAACTTATTCTTCTTCTTCTTCAGCTTATTCCCTTGCATAAAGGTCTTGTAGCTTGTACCAAATCTCTTTTTCTAATGCACATGATCCCACCTTTGATTTCACTGAATCTTTCAATCCATCTAGGATGGTATCTATTGCCAATTTGTTGTTCCTTCTGAGCTGCAGTCTTTGGTTTCTTCAAAGACTTGTATCTTGAAGCAACTGAGAATGAAACATCTGCCCCAAGAGATTTCAAGTAAGTTTCCATTCTATTACTCCAGTATTCAAAATTGCTTTCATCAAATGGTGGAATCCCATTTGGAATGTTGTCTTCCATTTCTGCTTAGGATCTTTCTTCTAGTGGTTAAACTGTACTGAAGGTAACTCGCTCTGATACCAATTGTTGATACTGAGAGGGGGGTGAATCAATATCAAGTACAATTTCAAAAAAATTTCAAATTATAATTCAAACAGATTATATATTCAATGATATCCAATGAGAAATGAACAATAGTAGAAGAGTTACACCAATACACCATGCACAATATATGAGAAATAATCAATATTTATTGTTCAAGGGAAGTAATGACTTCCAAGGGAAGCTATAGCTTCCAAATATAAAGGGAGGGATAAACCTCCAAAAGGAAGATACAATCCTCCAATATCAAGAGAGGGTTGACCTCTCCATCCTTTCCCCTTCCTTCCACCCAAGAATATATGAGAGATAATAAAATTTTACATTAAATTATCACCATCAACCAACCATCACATAGAACTTGATAATGCTTCCTGAAACTTCTTCAACTTCTGCAATTCTTCACTTCTTGGAATACTCTGATCCTGTAGATAATATTACTCAATGTATTCTCTGAAACTCCTCCAAGTTTCACTCCTTTAATCCTCCCAAAAAGGAGTTATAGAGAAAATGGTAGACCTTATTCAATTTTGGTTTATTCAGGAGAGAGAACTTGTATAGAATGCCCCGCGCTCAATATTTAACATTAGATTTTGAAATTCGTACATGGAAAACTAAAGCCCATACTATTTCCAATGCAATTGGTCTCACTTCATTTGGATTCTATATGAAGAATTTGTGATTTTTTTACCTGGAACACCTCTTTAGGACTAACTTTAGGACTAGTCAAAAACCCTATCTTCCACAGAGTGTATCTCCAAAATTATAGCGAATAAAGAGATAAATTTTTTACCATAGGTACCTAGATATGTCTTCTCAATATCCTTCAAATTTCACCATCTTAATCGTTATAGAAACCAATTTATAGCGAAAATGGTAAGATGACTTGTAAATAACATACCTTAGAACACATCACCAAGAGACTTCATCCTCCCTTGAAATTCAACCTTCTTTACTTCAGATTTCCTCTAAAATTCGACTTATATCTCCTTGTTCATTAACAAACTTGTGTGTGTTGAAAAATGAATGTATAATGAGATGTATTTATACCATTTATGTCATTTCCTTTTAACATTAGGTCCGACCTCACACTTTCTTATTTTGTAATTTTTTTCTTTAATTATCTTCAGGGCCAACATGTACTTCCTTCTTCAATTCACTTGTCATCTTCAAAAATATATTTCTCCTCAACCATGAGGATCCACATGACGTTCCACCTACCACCGAAAACAACATGATGTATATTATCCATCCATGGGTGTTGTATTTGCATGTTCTTTGTCCTTCATGTCCAAATACCTTCATCAATATTGGGGTCCAAAAACAATGACTATGGTTGACATCAATGACAACAACCAATCTTCCAACACAGCAATTAAACACACAATATAACACAACAACAAGATAAAATACTTATCTTATGAGAAAACATTTTGCAACCAACTTCTTGGGACAAACGTTCCACCCAAACAGAGATTGATTGTTCCAAATATCAATAGCCAATCACCCCCAATTTGAGGCTAGTAATCCACAAAATAGGGTGGTCTCTCACTATCCACTCATGGCTCATAAACTCATAACCCAATGGTATTGTCCTACAACTATCCAGATTTTCCACCAGCTCTCTTCCTCTTGACCTATCCAACCCAATGAATGTACCTCTTCACTAATATCAGTCCCTTGGGAATCCTATTAATTTATCAGAGTCTCTCTGACACATGTAGCTAGGAATATATCAATTGAGAACTCAAGGGAACTCACTACTAGGAAAAACTACCTGCAAACACTTTTTGTTTTAGTGAAACTCACTCAGGTGTTCACTCTTCATGCCTGACAACCTGACTCTTCAATATTCAGCTCCAATACACTGCAAATTCACTCCATCATGCACTAGAGTTCACCCTCCTTGGATATTCCAGCTCTGGGCTCTCTTTCTTTCTCTCTACTTCTTCCTCAAGCACAAAAACTATTGTGTAAAATTTTTGTCCCAACCCATACGAATTTCCTCCCTTTGGCTTGCCTTTCTTGACTCACACATTTCCCCAAGATGATTGTACTCATCCCCCATGTGCCCAATAACTATGGTATGTGACTACTAACATCCACTCTCTTACATGTATTCAAGGATTGGCTTTGGGAACACTCAATAAAAAATTAGAAGGTTCATATACAAATAACAATTTTAGGAAAAAATGGGTTGAATTAATATACATGGGTAATCCCCCATTAAACCCCTCTTGGCCATTCTCTTAGACCCTCCCCTCTCTTGTGGATTAATTCATCCCCCATCTATTTCCATGTCCCCTTAGCAACTAGCATCACAATTTATTATTAAAAAATAGAAATGAAATTCGCATATTACATCGCTTTGGTTGTAGCCACACATTATATCTACATAAGAATTAATTAAACTAGGGATTATAGTGGGGATGTTACACATTTTGTAAACACTCAGGCTTTGGTTTGTTATATTTTCAGAGATGTAGCTTATGGAAGTTAGGGTTTGTGACTAGTCTTGAAATTAGTCTCAAACGAGTCATATTTTTATTTTATCTATAAAAACATTTATGTGAAGTTTCAAACTCTGAAATTTTCAAAATCCAAAGGAGACATAGTGAATTACATGTGGAACCTTTTTCATATTTTAAGTCGTTATAATTTGTGAGATATATCTCATGGAAGATGGGGTTTTTAACTAATCCTAAAATTAGTCTTAAATAAGACATTTTGGTATATTTTCTATAAATTTTTATCAGCGAAGGTTCAGACTGTGAAATTTTCAAGAGTTTAAGAAGCCATATCAGTGTACTAAGGGTTGAAATTTCAGACTCATAAGGGATCAAAGTATATATATATATATATATATTATCAAGACAACTATCAACCATCCATACTCCAAATTAGGGCTTGAAAGGCATGTAACTTACAATTGGCATGAATTTTGATTGGAAGATTTTTTTTTGGGTGATTCAAAATTTGTGAAAAAGAGGAGAATTTTTATTTTCTCACATGGATCCAAAGTTTCTTCCAAAATTTACTTCACCAATTAAATCTCCAGAGAGCTCAACCATGACTCAAGAAGAAATATATGAAAATTTTCACCAAATTGAAAAGGTGGAAAATAAGATGAATGAAAATAAGAAACAAATGGGAAAAAATATGAAAGAAAATCAGGAACATATGGAAATTAATATGGAAGAATTACAAAAGTCTATGTATGACATGTTCTTACATACCCTGGATGAGAGCCTCCCTAAATGAGATAGCAGGATGCAAGGAAATCATGAAAATGTAGAAGAAATAAATATTGTTTCCCAGAATCATGATTATTCATCACTTCAAGATCCACATCATCGAAGATTCAATGTGGAATCAAGGAACTATTCACTCTGAAGGTTGATATGAGGAAGTTTGATGGTAAATATTCTATAACACAGATATTCCATATGGAGCAATTATTTGATCTACACCAAGTGTCGAGCTTACAAAATGTAACTATTGCATCCTTGTATTTAGAAAATGATCATTGTTTTTGGTATCAATGGCTTTGTGAAAGAAAAAAGGATTATATTATCTCTTGGTCCATTTCTATAGATGAATTAATAGAAAAATATGGGTATATTAAGAGCAATGTATTCTTTATTCAATTGATAAATCTTCGGAAAAAATGTCAAATTACAAAACACTCTCAACAATTCCAAAAGCTCAGTCTTAGGGTAAAGCACACTCTAGAGGATAATTTCTTAGATCTCTTTATGGGAAATTTAAAGGAGAACATTCAACATGTGTAAGGTACCAAAAGTAAATATGCAGAGTCAAAATACAATTCTTATCACAGTTGTTAGTAGAAATAACAAAATAGTAGGCACAATGACACAATTGATCCAAAAAATTATACCTTTATTTTATTGAGAGAAAATTTCACTTGCCTCTTCGAGGGTACAACCTCCAAGAAAGCAGAGCTCAAGTAAAAATGAGTTCACAAGACCAACCTTTTCCATGCTTACCCTATTTATACTATTTCTATCTTCTAGAGAACATTCTATAGGAAGAACTTTCTAGAGGCAAAACCTTCTAGTAAGTATTCTTACATTAGACATGTTCACATTATTACATAAGCCTTATTTAATAATGTCGACCTTTTTTACATAGAAAAAAATATTATTATATCTACTTAAGGGGTTAAGTAGGTTAGGACCCTAACATGCCCTCCCCCTTGAAAACCAACCTTGTCCTCAAGGCTTGAGATGTGGAAATTGTTGCAGAATAGCAATCGACTCTAACGTGGCATCTGTAGGTTGTGTATCCTTTCACTGTACTAAAAATTCCTTTATTGTGCACTAAGAAAAATGGTACTCACATTGGTCTAAGACTAATTGGGGTTACAACCAAATGGATCCTTTTTCATTCAATTTAGGGAGACTATTTTGAATCTGACACTTGGTTCCAATCACTTTCTTTAAGCACAAAACATGAAAAACTAGATGGAGATTAGAGTGAATGGGGAGATCTAACTGGTAAGCCACGAGACCCACGTGATTGAGGATTGTATATAGGCCATAAAACTTTGGAGCAAGTTTTTGACATTGATATTCTTTGAGGGATGTTTTCTTATAAGGTTGTAGACAAGGAAACACTTGATCCCCTTCAACAAAGTGGTGTTTGAATGACCCTGATCAACTTGTTGCTTCATGCGATTCTGAGCCAACACCAAATTCTATTTGAGGGTATGGCGAATGGAAGTTCAAAATGTAAGGGTTTTTTCAATGTCCTGGACCTTCGAGAAACCAGAAAGGTAGGATAATAGAGAAGGGGATTTTGACCATAGACTGCCTCAAAGGGAGTCATGCAAGTAACACCATGGTAAGATGTGTCGTACCAACATTCAACAAATGGTAACCAATGAACCCATTTAGATTGTCGATCATATGTGAAATACCTCAAATATGTTTCCAAGTACTTGTTGATGGCTTCAGTTTGACCATCAATATGGGGATGATAGGTCATGATAAGATGTAATTGGGTGCCCTATATCCTAAACAATTTTTTCCAAAATTTTCTTGTGAAAGTTAGATCTCAGTCAGAGACAATAGAGTGGGGCATTCCATGGAATTTGAATATTTTTTCCATGAGAACTTGATCGATGATGGATGTTGTGAATGGGTCTTGGACGGAACATAAATGAGAATATTTGGAAAGCTAATTGACTACAACCATGATGATTTATTTATTTTCGAATTTGGGTAATTTGACAATCAAGTCCATAGAAATATCAGTCCATATAGCAGGTGGAATAGGGAGAGGTTGGACTGTGCCTGGATGTTAGGGACCTAACCTCCCTAACCCCTAACATAGGTAGAATAATATATTTTCCATGTAATAAAGGTCAATATTAATAAATAAGACCTAGTAATAAGGAGAATAAGTCAAATGTAAGAAGACCTAATAGAAGCTTCCACTTCTAGAAAGATCTTCATCTAGATTGTTCTTTTGGTAGATAGATTTAGTCTAAATAGGAGTCGAGGGCATGCGAAGTATTTGTCTTTAGAATTATTTTAATAGAGCGTTGCTCTGTTGGAGGTTTCCCCCTCGAAGAGGTAAGTGAACATTGCTCTTGTTTCAATAAAGGTATCATCTTGGTGTGTTATTCTCTATATTTTGTTGTTTTGTAGGTAATTTCTATGATATTCATGTTTCTTCTCAATACAACATAACAAGTGGTATCAGAGCACTTTGTTGGGCAGGAATTGTGGGTAAAAACAATTTTCAGGGTAGAGACGTGTTTTGACATCTTTAAGCTACAGGGTATGTCATTCAGTGCATAAATTTGTGGTCAGGGAAGCATACACACATAAAATAAAAGAGGTTTTTAAGCTCAAATTGTTGGACACCCTTGTAATCCATGTTGGTACCCCTTCGAGTGGTAGCACATTAGACAACACATGTATATGGACTTGCCTAGGAATCTCGAACCTCGTTATAGATCAACCGATCGAACACCGGACTGTTATAGTGCCACCGAGAATAACAATCGAGAAGATACTCTCTTTTACTTTGGTAATCGAGTAGTACGGCTAAGGGTACGATCTAACCTCCTTAGTTGGTGCCTTGAGATATTGGGCCGATTACTATTTTTCAACCCCACACATATATTAGAGAGCTATAGCATAGGGAAAACCCTTGTCTATAGGAACTATGAACACCTCAACCCTTGGGATGGAAACAAAACATAAAAGTAACAGACAAGATCTATTGTTGTGCAACCTTGTCTCTTACATTCTGGTTGTGAAATTACTACACATTTCTTCTTGTTAAGAATTTGGGAATTTCGCCACTACGGTATTATTCAAATTTGAGACTTGTCCCATTGGATTCCTCTTTTCATTTTGATCATAGTGATACCTATAATTTTTCAACCTTTTTTTCTTGTGGTCATGACCCCCTTCTTTGGGACCTATCCCATTGGATTCCCCTTTTTTCCATGATCGTCGTGATACCCTTCTCCTATAACCCCTTTTTGGTGCAGACCCACATTCCCCCTTCCTGTTCCCCCTTTCATCATGGCCCACACTCACATCCAAGACCTTGAATCACACTTCAATACCTTGTGTCCATGATCATTTCATTCCTTTAGTTCCAGGCACTCTTCCTCCAAATGTTCTCCCTTATCATCATCCCTTCACCCAGAAGAATGAAATTGAGAAGGTTGTTCAATAATTGCTAGCATACAATCTCATTTGTCTCAGAACTAGCCCTTATTCTTCACTAGTAGTCATGGTATTCAATAAAGAAGGTACTTGGCACATGTGTCCTGATTTTTGCACCCTCAACAAACTAACCATCAAAGACAAATTTTTCATTCTTGTCATTGATGACCTTTTGGATGAATTAAGTGGTGCTCGGTATTTTACCAAACTTGATCTTCACTCTACCTACCACCAAATTCGTATGAAAGAAGATTCTCAATACTGCATTCAGAACTCATGAGGGTCACTATAAGTTCTTGGTTATGCCATTTGACCTCTATAATGATCCCTCCACTTTTCAAAGTCTCATGAATCATTTCTTTCATCCTTTCCTCCATCATTTTGTCTTGGTTTTATTTGATGATATTTTCATCTATAGAAAAACTTGTCAAGCCCATCTTTCCCATGTGGATCAAGTTCTACAACTACTATCTCAGCACAAACTTTTTCTTAAGGAGTTTAAATGTGATTTTGGAGCCTCTGAAGTTGAGTACCTAGGACATATTGTCGGTAAAGATGGTGTCAAGGTGGATCCGAAGAAAATTGAAGCTATGTAGGATTGGTCATGCCCAAAAACTCTTAAAAGTTTGTGTGGTTTCTTGGGTTTGACGAGCTATTATCGCAAGTTTTTTTTTTCAGAATTATGGAAAAATTGTAGCTCCCCTCACAACACTCCTTAAAAAGAATGCCTTCAGTTGGACTCAAGCAACTGACCATTCCTTCCAAGCTTTGAAAGTGGCTATGTGCACTACTCATGTTATCTCTCTCCCTGACTTCAACAATACCTTTGTACTGGAGTGTGATGAATCAGGGAAAGGCATTGAGGTTGTCCTCATGCAAGATGGCCAACCTTTGGATTTCACCAACAAATAATTTTCTGAGTGCCATTTGGGACAATCCACCTATGAAAAGGAAATGTTGGCTATTCTGCATGTTGTGGATCTATGGTGTCCTTATCTCTTGGGGAAATGCTTCCAAATTAAAATTGATCAGGAAAGCCTCAAGTATATTCTGGAACAAATTATTTTTCCCTAGAGAAACAAAAATGGGTAACCAAGCTATTTGGATATGATTATGAGATCATCTAAAAAAAAAAGGAAAAGAAAATGTGGTGGTTGATTCCCTTTCCAGGAAATATGAAGAAGAGAGGTCCCTTTTTTCCCTCTCTTTCATTGTCATAAATTGGCTTCATGAAGTTCTCCAAGAATGGTTGAAAGACCCCAAACTTTCAATATTGATCCAAACACTACAGCATGATCCACAAGATTCTCCAGGGTACTCGTGGCACCATGAAGAGCTTCGTTATAAAGGTATCATGTATTCAAGCAAACATTTGAACCTTAAATCCACCGTGCTCTTTGAGTTTCATGCTTCACCTACAACTAGGCATTCCAGTTTTACCAAAACCTATGAACGAGTCAAACGTTATTTTTTTCTAGGACGGTATGAAATAGGACATCTGTACCTTTGTGGTTGAATGTGATACCCGTCAATACAATAAGGGAGAGACAATCAAATCTCCCAACACACTCCAACTGCTTTCGATTGCACCTACTATTTGGACAGATATTTCTATGGAATTGACAGTTAGATTACCTAAATCAGACAATAATTCATTCATCATGGTAGTAGTGGATCATCTTTCCAAATATGGTCATTTATGTTCTCTTCATCCACCATGGCCCAAAGTTTTATGGATGATATATTCAAACTCAATGGCATGCCTCATTCTATTGTTTCTGATTGTGATCCAACTTTCACCAACACTTTATGGCAAGAAGCGTTTCAACTCCAGGGAACCGAATTGCATCTCAACACAACATATCATCCTCGGACTAATGGACAAACTAAAGAAGTCAACAAGTGTTTGGAAACCTATTTGAGTTGTTTTTCATCTGACAAAAACTAATATTGAGTTTAATGGTTACCCCTTGCTAAATGGTGGTACAACACCTCTTACCATACCGCCACTTACATGACTCTCTTTGAAGTAGTCTCTGCACAAAATCCACCCTTATTTCTATCATACATGCCTGTGTCTCCAAGGTTCAGCAGGTGGATAAAAATCTTATAGTATGCATGGTTATTCTCTGTACTCTCAAAGAAAATTTGGTCATGGCTCAAAATCACATGAAACAACAAGAATACCAGGGTTGTTATAAACGTGAATTCGCTAAAGGGGACCAGATGTTTCTTCGTCTGCAACCTTATAAGCATACTTCACTTAAATCCTAGCACTGTCAAAAACTCACTCCCAAATTTTATGGTCCTTATCGCATTCTCAACAAAGTGGGCTCAGTGGCCTACCAGTTAGAGTTTCCTAGTCACTCTAAGCTCCACCTTGTTTTTCATGTTTCCTGCTTAAAGAAAGTGCTTGGCACTCGGTGCCGGAATCATACCATTCTACCTGAGTTGGATGAAAAAGGTTCCATTTGGTTGCAACCACAAGTAGTCTTGGACCAACGTGAATGTCATCTCCGTCAGCACATTATCAAGGAATTTTTATTTCAATGGAGGGACACACAACCAGAAGATGCCACCTGGGAGCTGACCACCATTCTGCAGCAATTTCCTCATCTCAAGCCTTGAGGACAAGGTTTTTTTTAAGGGGGAGGGCATGTTATGGACATGTTGACTGGTTTAAATGGCCTATTAATCAGGTAAGGGAGAACGCCCGATGGAAGGTCCCAATCAAACCTACTCTCGTTTGGTGTAGTGTTTCCGATGAGTATATGGGCCTCGTTGTCGCTCATAATTAAAAGAAGAAAAAGGGGAAAGACAACAGACTACCCCCCAAAGAGTTCTAATTATTCCTAAGTCTAAACTAAACTGAAAACAAACTAATCTAATATAAATACTTCTAACCTATCCCATGGGAGAAAAACCAATAGATGAGCACAACTTAAAATGATGCTTGGACTGAAGACATAGTTCATGGCAGCTAAAGTATTTTATATCAATAATATTGTAGATAGCATCTCAAATAGTTGAAGAGGATGCTTATAACATCATCCCTGCACTCATTAGAAATCACAACATCATAATAATTTTAGATACTAAGAACATAAATAGTTCACATGATCAATACCCTGAAAACTTAAACCACAAATACAAGTGTAGAATAGTCCCACAAGAATTTGAAAATAGTCACGACTTCAAAATGTCTTTTCCTCTTTATTCCCTCAGCAGTAAATCTTTTGTTTACAAAGGGAAAAATTCCTTTATTACATTCAATGATCTATCTTTTATAACACAAGAGAGACTCTTCAGCTTTCATGGCTTTTCATTTCGTTTTCCCCCAATTTCTTTTTACATTTTGAAATTATAGATGTTGGAGTTACAATGGAAGATGAATAGACCCCTAGGTGGTTACATTCTCCCTATGGTAGTTTACAAATGATATCTATTTAAAAATATTATTCACTCTGCCTGTTGTCATCATCTTTTGAATTTCTTGAGTCGTTCTAGTCGTTTCTGGCTTTGGCCTACTCAATGAGATCATTTTGTCTTCTTCTCCTTTGTCTCATCTTTCTATCGAGCTATTGTTGGCTCGATTTCATTGTATGTATCTTGAGATATAGTTATTTGAAGTTTGCATAGCCAGTTCTTCAACTAAATTCGGATTTCATCTGTGTTTTTCATTTTCGGCATATTTATTCTCTCAATATTCCATAATTTTCTATTCCATCTTGTTCTTCTCTTATCAATATTTCTATTGAGCTTTCCTGGGCCTCATTTCGTTGCTCGTAGTTCCAGATATGGTTGTTTGAAGTTTGTATGTCCATTTCTTCCCTCGAATCCATGGTTTGTTGTTTTCTACATTTTATGATGTCTTTTGTCACATGTTCAACCTGGAGACCTCTGCCACTACATTCCTCTATCCTACGAGAAACTATTAATCCATGAAAATTAAATATATATATATATATATATATATATATATATATATATATATATTAATAAATAAATAAAATAAAAATAAAAAACAAAAAATAAAATAAAAAAACAAATAAACATCATTATAATGTTTCCCCCTTCCATGGCCTTGTTATCGAGGTATGCACACCCCATCTCATTATCTCATTCTCTACTTCTAACGATGATCACTTATCGTTGATCCCTTCACACTGCCAACTCTCGACGAAAATGTATTAAATAATACAAGTTAATGGGTGCACAGTTTTCAAGGGATATTAAATTAATTTTTATTAAATATTATTTAAAGGAACGTCGTCGTCGAGATTTCATGTTAGGCTCACACTCCCAACTCTCACCTTACTCCACCCCACGTCGTCGACAATCACTTCACACTCCCAACTCCCAATATTACAATGCACAGACTTTTAAAATAAATATTAAAATAATCTTTGGATAAAGTGTATAAGGTGGCATTGTCGTGGTTGGTTGGTCGAGACGTAGGCTAAATATTTAAATATTAAATAATCCATCAAAAGGTATGGTCGTCTTCGGAGTCTTGGTAGGTGGGTAGTAATATTTAGTCAATTTGTCGACAACGACATCGACGACCCAACTCACACTCTTGTGAATCAAGTGTTCCAAAAAGATAATAAACATTAGACTAAACCCCTTCTTTTTAACATGTTTTTCAAGAAATATAATTAATAATGATTTGAAATAAAACTTGCATATATTATGATAATACTCAAAATTTAATGGCATTGGGAATAACAAAAATTTAAGAGGATAATATACTTCCCATGACATTCGGGGAGGGGAGGAAGAAATTCCTAAAAAATAGGAAAGTCCTAGAAAATAGAGAATCCTAGAATAAAGGAAATCCTAAAAAATAGGACCTAGGATAGTACGTGAGGTTTTCTGGTGGGTGTGAAAAAAAAAGGTTAAAAAAAGGTATATACAAAAATAGGACCT
>ML798721.1:17995-29521 GCA_009831015.1 Picea engelmannii | reverse complement strand
GGCAGTCTTTTAAGTTATGTACATCATCTATAATTGAGCACCAACTCAATGTGAGGCTACTACCTCTATTTTACAAGCTCCAACTTGTTTGAGAGCACCAACTCTCTGGTTTCTCTAGCACCCACTAGAAGGAAGAAACAACTTTATATGCTTCAAGTTGTTCTGCAATTCTTCTCTTGCTTCTGTCTATTCCTCATCTGTTACTCATCTTTAAGTTTTATCTCACACTGTGCATACTTTCGGTCTCACACTGCGCATACTGTCATTTTACCTTTCTTACAGTTCAACTCATTTTTCATTCAGAACGACCCAATTTTCACAGTCGTCTCATATATTCTTTTATTCTCACCCGCCTCAGCAATTGAATTGCCAACCGATCAAGAATCATGAATCAGCTTTGCTAACTGAATCGTAACTGATCAATTAACTGTGAGGTGAAATAGTAGCCCTCTGATCATATTCAAATTCACCTGCACCATTGGATTACAAGAAACAAAATGTCTTTCGCATTTTGTATTTCGGTAATTCACGATTTTCCATGTCGCGAATTCCTGTTGCGGAGCATCTGGACTCTCCAAGTCGTGATCCATGAAATGGATCCAGATCAACGGTCCACAAAAATTCATAATCTAATCCCTTATTTTCCTAATCGAACGACTGATAGGATTTTGGAATTTTTCCCTTCGATTCTTCGAGACTCACAATAGTCCCTTTCGGCATTTCGCGATTTCACATGTCGCGAATTCATGAAACTCCATGTTGCGATCCCCGAAACTCCATGTCGCAATTTCTCATTTCAAAATTTCACAATTTCGGAAATTCTTGTGATGAGATATCTTGACGCTCCATGTCGCAATCCCCGAAACTCTGAAACTCCATGTTGCGATCCCCGAAACTCCACGTCGCAATTTCTCATTTCAGCATTTCACGATTTTTGTGGTGAAGTGTTTCAACACTCCAACTCCCGGTAACCGAAACCTACACCAAAAGGTTTTTTTTGCATTTCGGCATTCCTGTGGTGAAGTGTTTCAACACTCCAACTCTCGGTATCCGGAACTCTGAAATGGAGTTATTTCCCGGTCTATGAAACTCCTTGTTGATGTGCATGTTTTGGGATTTCGGCGTTTCGCATTTCGCGACTTCGGGACTCCTGTGATGAAGAGTCTCGACTCTTGACTCCTCCAATTCCTAGTATCCAGAACTCCGACATGGATTTATTTCTCGGTCTGCAAAACTCTTTGTTGGTGTGCCTATTTCGTCATTTTGGCATTTCGCATTTCGCGACTTTGGGACTCCTGTGATGAAGATTCTTGACTCTTGACTCCTCCAACTCCCGGTATCCAAAACTCCGATTTCCCGGTCTGCGAAACTTCGAAATGGAGTCTTTGACATGATTTGATCTATCGCATTTCAGTATTTTATGTCGTGAGTTGCTTCCTTGACTCCTGGAGTTTACGGTTCTAATCTTGCCATGCGAACATCATTGCGGTGTTGGTCTTGCCACTTTCTCTTGTTCATCATCGTCGGGATGACCTTGCCATCAATGACAAACAAATACTCTGCCTTCTATCTGCCTATAATAAATATGCCAACATGCATATTTTGAGTTAGTCAATCAGGACATGCAATAAAACAAACCATGTTGCCGCATAAGATCACCAAGCACTTTGGAATTAGCAAAAGGTTAGAAGATGACACATCAATTCCATCATACAAATGTCAACAAAAACATCATATGTCAAGAGCAACATGAAGACATTTGAAATCATCATATCAAAATGAATAACCAACACCCATCAAAGATAATTATCAATCAAGATTAACCCTCCAAATCTCTCAAGGTAGGCAAAGAAATAGAATTAGGCTTAAGCAACAGAGGATTAGGCAATAGGTTTGAAATTTTAGTAGGGGGGGATTTCCTTTTTCTTGTAAAAGAAAAAGAAAAGGGGGGTTGTTGCAGCCACAACAAATGGAAATACGCTAGAAGAACCAATTATGTTTGTCAATAGAATTCTATGGTCTTTACTTTAGATCTGAGTTTTAAAGATAATCTCAACAAGACTGTAGACAAATTTCCAATAGTCATCAGTACCACAATGACACAAAAATTATAAAATATATAACCCAATATTTCTAGTACTTGTAATCCAACACACCTTTTTCAAATAGCCAAATAATGAGACAGATTCTTTTACTAGTTGCAAACTTCAGATTGTCTTTAGTCTGACGATGTGTTTTAACTTTTTAAAAGAAAACATCTACATAAGTGTGTTCCTCATCTCTCTTTTCTCGAATTTGTTTCACTACCAGCGAGCATCCATAGCTCCGAGGAATTTGCCTCGGTACCATACAAGCATGGCCCCATATCTAGAAAGCGTCCATAGACCTAACGAGTTTACTTGTACTTACCACACTAGTAATAGTTTTGTCAACTTCCTTGTTATTTTAAATTATTCTCACTCTTTTATATTTGTATATAGATATGCATATGCACATAGGGTGTGAAGGAAGCAGGGTAGTAAGAGAGTTGCTTTGATTTGATGAGTAGATGCTATGAATTTAATTTTAACCCGCATGTCTCCCCAAAACCATCATAGTATTGACCATTTTGTTAATATGAAGTGAATGGAGCTCAAAGAAAAAGGTAGATAGATACTTTCATATACTTATGAATTATCATGGTATGCTCAGTAGGCACATGTGTTCCACCACAACTATCAGTCCTTACCCACAGCTATGAAAATCCTGAATGCACATTTAGATAGAGCATCCCATGCATCTTATGACTTGTAAAACAATTCTTCAGTATGTGCCCAGAATTGGACCAGACCCTCATTGGAATTTCAAAGTGTAATCCTCAAGGAAGACAGAGAAGTCAAATCAGTTCAGGGAACATACCAACATTCAAATTAAAATATGGGAGCACCTTATACAAGCAAAAAGCAAGAGATGAAATCAGAATTAAATTTGTGGAAAAAAAAAACTAAAATAAAATAAATCTGAAGCTAAAATGTTGGTCATCCAAAGGATGAAAACTGGCTAAAAAATAAGAATAGAACCCAACATAATCCAGGTGGATATCGGTGGCCACCCACCTTTTCCAAATGGCTCAAAACAGTTTTCTGGCCATTTTGGCAATTTACTATTTTTAGCAGGTTTTAACTTTCGGGGCCATTTTGAGGGTCCAAATGAAGGTTTTTCGAGATCTAGGTTCTCAATGATATCCAAAGGAATGATTGAGCCCCCAAAATTAATCTCCTCGATAATGCCTTTCCAACGAGCTATCACACGCCTAAAATGGAGATCGTATGCAAAAGTTACGACCCCGGGAAGTTGATGTACTCACTTACCCAAACGGGGCCTACATGACTTTTGGCGCTTCATCTCCTAGGGTTAGGTTTTTGGATGTTTAGGAATTTTGGCATTCCCGTTTATTGTAAAAGGGCCTTCAGAGCCTCATTGTAATCATCTTCTTGCGAATGCGAGTAGCCGTCACATCTCTTCTCAGAGATAAGCTGCCACCATTCTAGCGAGTCTTTCACTCTGTATTTTTACAGTCTCTGTACATTTCTTTGATTAATAGAAATCATGTATTACTGTATATCTGTGTTTATGGTTGCATCTCTGATACATTTCTGTTATATTATTAAATATCTGCAATATCTCCATGCATTTCTTTATTATATCTCCGTTCTCATTTCGTGCCGAAAATAATCCAGATCACAACAACAAGCAACAAATCCAGTGTAACAACAATGAGAGTGTTTTCATTGAAGACACAAAAAGTAAGCTAAAGGAAATTACCATTCAAGAAATGTTAACCATTCAACATCAAACCCAATGAAAATATTCCTAGAGTTTTTGATCTAAAATGAAGGACAAACCATATTACAAGAATTGATGATCTAGTGGAAAAGGATTTGCAACACAAATCTCCACTCAGATTGTCGCATACATTTTTTCTTTCATTCAGTGTAACATGTCAATATTCTGGGGATCTAGCAAAATGGGTTAATGTAGATGTTCAATCAAGACAGATTTTCAAAAACCAATTACATGGAACATTCCACAAACCCATAAGCTCTTAAGATTTTGTGACATGAACAATTCCTTTGCATATTTGAAAATAATCAATTTTTAAAAAGAAAATACATTTCATATTTCTCACCAAAGTGTCATTTTTTATTTGCTATAAAATATAATCATTAACTACATAGATCCAAATAATTCAGTTTCATATGGAAAAGAGGAAAAATAGCAGTTATGAAGGTCATCAAAATAGTCATTAAAATTACTCCAAACATCGACTAGATTATAAAACAATATGTGCATAAATTAATGAGATTATATTTTTTATCAGTTGTTGAATTGGTGACAATCTTGGTTCATAATCAAACAATGTTATCCAAGTTTAGATTAACACTCCCCTAAGTTTCTTTCATTTCAAGAGAAAAATCATGAGTTATTGCTTGCATGTAAGTCATTTCCCCAACCTGAATAAAAAATGAGAATGATATGATAAACTCTTAGACAGTTTGGGAGAAACTCTTCCTCTAACTGACTAACTTATTGAAATGAAATTAAACTAAAAATAAAATTTGAGATTGAATTAAAATAATATTAGGAAAATCATGCTAAGCTATTGTAAACTTAGACTATGTTGGCTATCATAAAACACATGTAAGTTCCAATCTTATCATTAAGTATCCATCTGTTGGCCATTCAGTGAAATATCACAAGCTTCTTCCTGAAAAATAAGCAACAAGTGTTCTCCCTACAATATTCCATTTAACATGAAGGTTATGGTCGTTGATAAATGTGAGACTTTAATCCTTGGACACTACGTCTTGTTCCTGAAATCAAACTCAATCAATTTAAACAAATAGGACCATGATATTTTGATTCCATCCAAGTTCTGAAGATACATGTCCATTACCAATATTGGTCGTAAAAATATAATTCAAATATTATTAACATTGTTTCCCAAGGTATGTTTGTGCTCTAATTATTAATGTTAATAATGTGAAACATTAACATGATCTCCTTCAATCTTGTGATTGGAAAAAGGAAATCATCATGGAAATGATAGCAATCAAGACACTTTGGTAAGGTGTAAATGATCTTAGGTTACAACCTACATGGATTGACTTCCCCAATTGCAATATGAAATGAAGTGAGTAAGATTGAATTTCTTATAGGCGATAAGATTAGTATGATGGGTAAATCCATAAAACTGATATCTTCAATCTCCCAAGAGTGTTCCAAGTAGAGAAATTATGAATTTCATGTCATTGAACTTACATATGTGATAGGATATGATGAAAAAAAAAAGTCTGTAGCTTGTCTCTCCACTAGATAGGTTTTTCGTTAAAAAAAAATAATACATATAATACAGAAAGAAAAATCGACAGATTGATGAGTATGAGGGGTCAAATAGAAGATATCCAACTAACCCAAACAATGCTTATATTTTTCCCAATTTATGAATTAAACTAATTTTTGGTTCAAGGAGTGTGGAAGAGTGTGGGGCTCAATAGATTGACGAGTTACAACTCTCAAGGAGTTCACATCTTGAAAATTATTACCATGGCTTAAATGAAAACAAATGTTGAAAACTTGAATATTAGTATCTTAGAAGTTTCATGGATCTTTTTCATCAAGGTATTTACAACTTCAAGGATTTGAATGATTTCAACTTCGAGATAAGTGAGACATCATTAATCCATGATAAAAATTAAACCAATCAAGAATGTAACCATAATGAGTGACCCAAAATCACCAAACTCAAGGGATGAAAAGATTCTCTTCAAGAAAATATCAGGTCTAAAATTCTCATGATTGATAGTGTTAGAATTGAGTCTTTAGTCGACCAATGATTTGGGGAATAAAAGGATTGGCCCCGAGTAATTTTTTGAAAAAAGATATCAACAAAACATTTAAATGACCATGTTGTCTAGATTGTCAAAACATGCATCTAGACAATGTCAATGAATGTCTATTGTTGTAGTGTATGAGAGGAAGCTTGTGTGAAGAAAGATTCAAGATAAAGGATGAAACTACTGCTTCAAACATTAACTGAACAAAGCATAAGACATGTGCATTCAATACCCAAAAATTTAAACTAAAAGTGATTTAATAAATAACTCAAAAGAGAAATCAACCAAGCTCACTATGCAAAGAAAAGACCATACAAAAAATATCATGTTGGCTGAAAGTAATTGAAGAAATAGTCAATTGTGAAAGACACCATTTAGAAAACTCCAAAAACAAGGAAAACTAATATTCTAAAGAGATTCCAAGGAATTGGAGTGGCTTGGATTTCATATGGGAAAAATTAGTCACTCAAACCTTCCATTTATTGTATGGGACAAGAAGCCCAAAACTCATAAGAATTTCAATTAAGCAAACTTTTCCAAATTAGAATTATGTGGATATGAGTATGGGACAGATCTGAGTGTCCATTTTCATTACAAGAGGGAAATACTAGTATCCATTATAAAATATCCCACTTGTGAGATAACCCAATGCTTGAAAAATGATCTTCATAAAATCAATGATCTAAAAATTACCCAACATACAATTTTTTTTTGAGAATGAGATAAATTAAACTTTTCCAAATCAAAATTAAATTGAAAAATCCAATCAAGGGAAAATTAAAATGCAAGTCTTCTATGTCTCTCAACCTTTACTAATAATTCATGTATTAATCATCCAATAGTAAATAAAAAGAAAAGGAAAACAAAAAGCTCATTGAACTAGAAAGCAACGTTAATACTAGGTGCAAAGAAAAGACACTTAGCATATCCTATCCTATTCATGTCCTATGCTACAAATCGTTGAAAAATGAGCTATGTAAATTCATAATGCCAATGTAGCCATTTGTATAATCCCAAGCCTGCACAAGCATGTTCATCATAAAAAATTAGAAACATAGCTTGGAATAAGAATAGAGTAAAAGTGGGAAAAATTAAAGCATGATAAAATCTATTCACCATATTAAATATGTCAATGCAATATTTCATGGGAACATTATATCAATATGATTCCTCCAACCATGCTTCAAATCTATCATGAAATATTTCATTACTATCGTATAATTGATGGAGGGAGTTCATAGAATATGTGTGATGTGCTCTCGGTGAGAGAATCTTCATGCTAATAGAGTTGTTTATCCCTAAAGACAAACCAAAAGAATGAGGGCTTGACATAACCATTGGCACATATTGAAGTGCCTCATTTTCTTGGAAAGCCTACCCAGACTCATACTTCAAGCAACCATCTACTTGCAATAGACTAGTGAAATTGAATGATATATATGGGCTAGGACCCACCGTGGTATAAGGAAAATCCTCAAGAAAATGGTGGAAGCCACTAGCATCAACAATAGTAACTATAGGGTTACCTGAACACGAATCTTCACTATTATTCAAAATTGAAGATGAAACAGAATAAGACATTATCTAATATACATTTTCTACAACATTCCCTTCATCCCATGAGAAAGGTTGATAAGGTTTGGTTGTGATCAATTCAATGGAAGAAGCATTATCTTATCTATCTTCCATATGCACATTATCATCATAAAACACTTCAAAATGGGTTGGCCCCATTGAGTTTATTTGAATCAGATAGTGAGTGTTTTCCTGCAAAGTTAAGCCATCAAATAAATCAAGATACAAAGAATAATAAGTGCAAGAATTAAGAGAATTAAAATCATCTCTAGGACAATAAAAAAATTCAGAAAATTCTTGGGTATGTGTTATATGCTTTACATGAGTAGTAGTGTCTACATTGCATCGGGTGCACAGGGGGTGTAGGGGGGCGAAGCCCCCAGCATAGGGATTCGGAGGAACCCCCCCCGAGAAAAAAAATTCTACCTCGGGAAATGTGTCACATATTTAGGTGGTTTTTCGGCACATGGTTTTTTGTCGATGGTTTTCTATTTCCAATTATGGAATTAGAGTTGTTGACTAAGCCAGATCATTAGTTTAGGGTTTTGGATGTCGTTGGATTCTATATGTATATTGTATTGTAAAAAATTTAACATAATGAATGAATATAAAATATGTTGGCTTTCCCGATTTGGGTTTCTAGGGGAAAAATCTCCTTATAATGTTTTTATCTACCATTATATATTTTTTGTTCTTTTACTGAAAATTTGTTTGCAGTAAATATTGTACAAGGTTAAAATCTACATTTGGTATCATAGCTTTGTTGGCTTCAGTGGGATGCCTTTGTGGTTAAGGGTTTGGATCGGGACTATGATAATCCTTGTATAGTGGGAGATCTATAGTATTGATTTTTCAGGTGAAAAGAAATGGCGAGCAATTCGAAAATGGAGATCGAGAAGTTTAATGGGCAAAGTTTTGAGCTATGGAATCTCAATATGGAAGATCTGTTGGTGGACATAGATCAGTGGATCACGGTAGATCCAGGTACTGCACCTATAGAAACTTCAGCAGATGACTGGAAAAATTTGGATCGGAAGGCAAAGAGCACAATCTGACTATGTCTCTCAGATTCAATATTATTGAATGTGTCAGATGAAGCTACAACCAAGGATTTATGGGACAAGTTGGGGAAGTTGTATCAGTCAAATTCCCTAGTAAATAAACTATTCCTGAGAAATAAGTTGTATAACCTGAGGATAAGAGATGGAGACTCGGTGATATAGCATTTGAACGCCTTCAATATTGTGGTAAGTCAGTTAGTATCTGTTGAGATTAAAATTTCATATGAAGATAAATGTATCAGTTTATTGTGTTCTTTACCAGACTCGTGGGATAGTCTGGTTGTGGCCATAGGTTGTAATACAACTACCTTGAATTTTGATGAAGTGGTCTCATCCTTGTTGTCAGAGGAGATGATATGGAAGAATATGGAAGGACAGAGCACAAACGCATCATTTGCAAGAGGATGTTCCCTGGAAAGAAATAGATCTAAGTTCTCAAGTGGGATATCTAAGTATAAGGGTAGATATAAATCTCCCAGAAAGTTTGTAAAGGTATGTTGGAGATGTGGAAAAGAAGAGCACTACAAAAAGCAGTGTAGATCAAAAGTTGAGAAAAAGAAGGGATCTGGAGAATCTCCCTCTGCATAAGAAAATACATCCAAGGAAGAAGGAGGGGATGTGTACTTGGATTCTTCAAGCACACATGCAAATCATGAGGCATGGTTGGTTGACTCTGGTGCATCCTTTCATATGACTCCCCACAAGGAGTGGTTCTGCGAATATGAAAGGTATGATGGAGGAAATGTTTTCTTAGGTGATGATTCAACAACCAGAATCATAGGACAAGGAAAATTCAAGTTGAGGCTCATATATGGAAGGATTAGAAAATTGTTCGGTGTTCTGCACATCCCAGGTTTGGCCAAAAATTTGATTTTTGTAAGAAAAATGGATGATGCAGGGGTAAAAACAATATTTGAAAAGGAAACCTACAGGATGGTTCGAGGAGAAATGGTGTTGTTGAAGGGAGTTCGGTTTGGAACTCTGTATAAGCTACAAGGAATCACTATTAGTGATGGGTGCAATAGTTCGATTGTTCCTGATATTGGAGTTAAAGAAGAAAGAACTCCTACAATCTCTGGAGAAAAGGTTATGTTATGGCATCAAAGACTGGGGCATATCAGAGAGAAGGGTCTTCGACTACTACACGGTAAAGGCATGGTTCAAGGTATGTCTAACAGTTGATATCTAGATTTTGATTTATGTGAACATTGTGTATATGGGAAGCATAATCGGGTAAGATTCCCCTCTGGTGCAACGAGGGTGGAAGGAATTTTACAGCTAGTTCATAGTGATGTCTTTGGACCTATGTTGGTCCCATCATTGGGAAAATATGTGTACTATTTCTCATTTATAGATGACTTCTCGAGGAATACTTGTATATATTTCCTCAAGAATAAATCTGAAGTCTTTGACATGTTTAAAGAGTTTAAGGCTCTTGTTGAGAATCAAACAGAGAAAAGAATTAAGGTGTTGAGGATAGATAATGGCGGAGAGTTCTGCGGGAATGAATTTGAAGAATTATGTAAGAAGTGCGCTATAGCAAGGCAAAAGACTACTCCATATACACCTCAACAGAATGGAGTTGCAGAAGGGATGAACAGGACGTTGATGGAAAAAGAAAGGTGCATGCTCAGTGGTGTCAGGTTAGGACAATAATTATGGGCAGAGGCAGTGGGTACTGCATGTTACATGGTCAATAGATCACCCTCATCAGCGTTGTATGAAAAGACTCCATAAGAGGTATGGACTGGTAAGAGACCTTTTCTCACACATCTCAAGGTATTTGGTTGTGATGAATGTGTTCATGTTCCAAAGGAAAATAGGAGTAAGATAGATAAGAAGGCTGAAAAGTGTATCTTTATTGGGTATAAAGATGGTCTCAAAGGTTATAATATTTGGAAACCATAAACTAAGAAGGTAGTGTATAGGCGAGATGTGGTATTTAGAGAAATGAAGGATGATGTTAAACAGAAAGTCCTACCAACTAAGGAAGAACCAAAGAAAATAGAGTTTGATTTAAAGGATGATGAGTCAGACTCTACAGAAGAACAAGAATCAGAAGAAGAAAATCCTCATACTCCAGTATTGAGGAGATCGGTTCGAGAAAAAAGGCTACCTAAAAGGTATACTGATCTAGGTGGATATCGGTGGCCACCCACCTTTTCCGACTGGCTCAAAAAAGTTTTCTGGCAATTTTGGCAATTTACTATTTTTAGCAGGTTTTAACTTCCGGGGCCATTATGATGGCCTGCAAGAAGAATATCACAGCAGAAGCCACTGCTAAACTCTTCTTTGAACGAGTGTGGGTACACTTTGGGATCCCATAGTCTATCATCTCAGATCGGGACAGTAGGTTCCTCAGTACATTTTGGTCCAGCCTCTGGTCGATGTTGGACACCAAGCTCACCAAGTCCACAGCTTTCCATCCGCAAACTGATGGCCAGACAGAGGTCGTCAACCGGATGATCGTACACATTCTGCGCATGTACAATTCAAAGCATCCACGCACATGGGATGAGAGCCTCCCCTATATACAACACAGCTACAACCGGGCTCTCCATAGCTCAACTAGCCACATCCCCTTTCAAGTGGGCTTGGGATTCCAGCCACTATGTCCCATTGACATAGCCATGCCATTTGTGGCTACTCAGGAAGATTCATCTCATGTCCATTCTGAGGCAGATAAGGCAAACAACTTCATTGAGCACATTCAACACATCCGCCAACAGGTTCATGACATCTTGGACAGAGCCAATTCTAAGTACAAGCAACGACATGATCAACATCGGGTGCCACACAACTTCCAAGTGGGCGACAAATTGTGGCTACATTTGTAAAAGGAATGCCTCGCTGGACCCCACTGCAAGCTTTGTCCGCTTCGATATGGGCCATACACCCTCACCAAGGCTGTAGGGGAAAATGCCTTTGAGCTCAGCATCCCACCATTCCTTGGTCTGCACCCAGTGTTCAATGTGGACCGCCTTCGGCCCTACTTTCCACCTCTACTAGACACA
>ML798721.1:4261-17454 GCA_009831015.1 Picea engelmannii | reverse complement strand
CTACCAGTGCCCTAGCTAGTTTATTTCCATTCTGTCTGTAAGCATATTTCAGTCATTTGTTATTAATGAAATGAAGTCTTATTTCCGCTGCATCTCTGCGTTTATGTGTATTTATGTATTTCATTGTGTTCCTACATAAATCCGGATCATATACTCCATCTAATTTTCGTTTAAATTTTGCTTTGTTTATTACTGATGATGATCCTAGAACTGTTAGGGAGGCAGTGGATTCAAAGGAAGGAAATCTCTGGAAAAAGGCCATGGATGAAGAAATGGCAGCCTTGGATAAGAATGAGGCTTGGGATCTAGTAGAGTTGTCGACTAGAAGAAATTCCATTGGAAGAAAATGGGTATTTAAAAAGAAGCCGAATGCAGAAGGAAAATTCGAGAAATACAAAGCTCAGTTAGTAGTAAAGGGTTATTCCCAGGTTGAGGGAATTGATTTTGGTGAGATTTTTTTTCCTGTTGCCAAGTTAATATCTATAATATTTTTTTTATCTGTTATTGTTGCATTTGATTTTGAAGTAGAACATATGAATGTGAAGACACCATTCCTACATGGATATCTAGAAGAAGAAATATATATGAAGCAACCAGAAGGTTATGTTGTGGATCCGTAGGATCTTTTAATCACTGTGGTTGAGTTTTAAATTGCATGTGTTAATTAACCATTTGAGAAAATTAATGAAAGAATGAGGAAATAAGAGGAATTATGACAGCCATATACACATATGCGGATCTTAAATGAAGTAATAAACAGCAAACCATAGCAAGATAATTGATAACGGAGTTCGGCACAACGTTGCCTACGTCTCCGGGCCTTTGTCTCTGTGGGGGAGGCTTCTTTATTTCTGTTCAAAATCTCAAAAGTACATCACAGCAATTCCAATTGGCTACAAGAATGATCTGTTCATGTTCTTCTAGATCTCTAGAACCCAGTAAAGAAAATGGCACGCAAAACGGATGTCCGGAGCTCCCAGAAATGGCCCGCAAGCGTCTGCTCCTCAATAGCTTCCCTGCATAAAAATGGTTTTGGCTTGGCTTCCCTTCAGCATAACTCTGCTCTGACTATCCTCCATGGCCTCAAATAGGCCTAGTTTTTATAGATATGAAGTTGGTTATCCATCCCCAACTTCCTCCCAAAATTTTGGCTCCAAAAATGGCCAATATCTCCCAAAAATGGATAAAATCCATTAATACAGGCATAAAATCAATTAGAAAATCCAAACTATATAATAAAACCACTTTTGCATAAAAATATGGGCGCAGCCCCCAATATTTGTGCGCCCTTGGTCATATGGTGGATGTCCATGTGGCTAGGCGCTCCATCCGTTATGCGCTAGCCCCCCTGTCCGGGCTGGCTCCTGGTCATTGGTTGCTTGCATGGGATCGGTGGCTAACAACTTACCCGTGCGCATATGGTGCCCCTTTTGGTGGATGGTTATGGTCATATGTGATCGCCTGACAACAAAGGGCTAACTCTATCCGCCAAATCCCGTGCTCGTATGCAATGAACGTAACCGTGGGCTGGGGCAAAGCCCCAGCCCTTTCCGCCTCCATCCAAACTTTCGTTTAAACTTAAATAATATTTTTTCCATATGACTATTAAGTCACACCAGTGGAGCGGGCGGTTAGCCCGGTCCTGCCAGTCCATAGCTTGGAAGAGGTCAGGGGTTTGACCCCGGTGGAGTCCATAAAATTTTACACAACGCTGGAGAGCCAACTAGAGGGTGCCACGTGGCAGCCAATGACTGGGCCACGTGGCACCTCAACAACCAATGAAAAAATGCCACCCGTCAAACTCTGATCCATCCACCTATATATCGAGGTGTCTACCCAGTCAGCAACCGTACCGCTACGTGTATTCCACGTCACTTCCCTGTTAGCCTGTGCCACGTGTCTGCCATGTCAGCTTGTGCCATGTGTCACCCTTACAGTGGTGACATGTGTCACCCTCTGACTGGTCCAACTGTACCTCTCGTACTCCCTATCACCTGCCATGTGTCTTCTCCAGGAGCTTCCATGTCATCTATATGGCCATACGGCCTGTATAGTTAGCATGCCACGTGGCACTGTATGGACTATACAATCACCCATTTTTTTGCTTATTTGGGTTTTCGGACAAAATGCAATATCTTTCGCATACGAAGCCCGTTTGACGAAAGTAAATATATGGCCGAAATCAGGAAGACGAGATGGACGCAATGGCGTTGGTTTCGTCAGATTCCGAGCACTTTCATTTTTGAGCCTTTTTGGAGCCCTATTAGGCTCCTAGATCCGATTCTGGATCACACCTCCCCACTAAAATACCTTTTGGTCCCCAAAAGGTTACTGACCAGTCAACAAGATCGAGATAGGCCACCCGGATTGTCCTCTGTCTCTGAACTCTGTCTTGTGCACCTGTCTCATCAAGATCAACTGTAACACAATCATGACAACTAACAGTATATTGTTAGCCATTTGAACCCTGTTACATCTTACTGAAGCCACTATCATCCATGTAGACAACATTACTAATGACAACATCAAAAAGAAGAATGCAAATGAGTTGATATACTTGAAATATTTGCATGACATGAGCTTATCTTGAAGCAACTTATGATTGATTTTCCATTCAACAATCGTTTCTTGTTCTTGCTTAAGATCGATTACTTCATTTGAAACAATTATTGGTTTGTTTCTTGCTTGCACTACCTTCTTTAATTGTTCCATTGTTTGAAGTGTTTTATTTGTTTTAACATGATGAGCATGAACCACATAATCTTGACCTGCTTTGGTGAATTGATATTGATTCTTTGTCCCGTAGAAGATTGCCTTACGATCATATAAATATGGACTACCTAAGACCATTCCACATTTTCTTAACGGCACTACATCACATGTTACTTCGTCCACATACTTAGATGAAATTGCAAATTTGATCGTGCAGTGCTTTGTTATGTGCATTTGATGATGATTGCTTATCCATTTAAGTGTGTAAGGCTTATGATGTAGTTGTGTTTTTAACCCCAATTGCTTAACCAATTATTCTAAGATTAGATTAGATTGAGATCCATTATCGATTAATGTGTCTATCTTGGTGTGTCGCATGATTACCCTTATATGAAACAAGTTGATTCTACAATCAATGTCTTCACCAATTTTACCTGTCATACCAACCAATGAGATATTTGATTCATCACCTGAATCCGATCCCAAGTCTGTGGGTTTTGTTGTCGTTGCCACTGTTTGCATTCCCTTCTTTTCCTTGAACCACTTTGGCCTCTTCTCGGGATGCAACTTCCAACATTTGTCCTCATCATGTCCCTCTTTCTTGCAATGCTTGCAAGAGGGATTTCCTTCCTTCCTCGTCACTGCATATGCATTCTTGCCATGCCTTTTCCTCTTGTCCTCTTTCCTTGAAGATGATGATTCCCCTGACACACCTGCTTTCCATGCTTCAATATACGTAGCTTGAACAAAAACCTCATCAAGGTTAGTGGGTCCAAACATGAAAACAATGTTTCTAATATGCGCAGGTAAACCTCCTATATACTTCATAAGAGTTTCTTGTGTTTGTAAAGGGATATCTAACATTAATGTCATTTTTTGAAATCCATCGGTGTATTCTTGCACTGTTTGTCCTTTTATTAGTTTTAAAGATTGTCATTCAATTAATTCTTTTTCTTTATAACCTTACCCACTTGTTGCGTTCCATTTTGCAACTTGCTTTGCCACCATATGAGAGTTGTACCTACAAGTCTCAAAGATGCCAACTTGATTTGTGTGGCCTCATCTTTGATCTGTTGCACATTTTTGTATACCTCCATCTGCCTGATCCAATTGTCAAGTTTTTCTACATTTACTTCACCATCATATATGGGCAACTCAAATTTAACATCAATTTTTAACAATGGCATTTCATTCTTATGCTTATAAACATGTTTCTTTCCATTAGATTTAGAAATTGAACTTGAAGAAGAAGGAGAAGAAGGAGGTGATGATAGAGGTGAAGGAGGAATATGAGGATGATCCTCTTCCTCTTCACTTTTTCCCTTTGAAGATTCACCCAAAACTGGTCTCTTTCGTTCCAAGTAATCCTCGTACAAAACTTTCACCATCTCCGACATAGCAAGGAAAGTTTTCTGGAACTCTTTCTCATCCTAAGAAAGCCCTTATTTCGATGCCATCTTCTCATTGTGAGAATCTCTCTTTCTCAATCCAATTAATGGATTCTCTGCAACAAGCTCGCCTTCACCACACTATATCTTTTCCCTAGTTAACATGAAAAACTCAAATCCAAACGTCAACTAGCTCTAATACCACTTGATCCGTAGGATCTTTTAATGACTGTGGTTGAGTTTTAAATTGCATGTGTTAATTAACCATTCGAGAAACTTAATGAAAGAATGAGGAAATAAGAGGAATTATGACAACCATATACACATATGCAGATATGAAATGAATTAATAAACAGCAAACCATAGCAAGAGAATTGATAACGGAGTTCGGTACAACATTGCCTACGTCTCTGGGGCTTTGTCTCTGTGGGGGAGGCTTCTTTATTTCTGTTCAAAAGATCAAAATTACATTGCATCAATTCCAATTGGATACAAGACTGATCTGGTCATGTTCTTCCAGATCTCTAGAACCCAACAAAGAAAACGGCACGCAAAACGAATGTCCGGAGCTCCCAGAAATGGCCCGCAAGCGTCTGCTCCTCAATAGCTTCCCTGCATAAAAATGGCTTTGGCTTGGATTCCCTTCAGCATAAATCTGCTCTGACTATCCTCCATGGCCTCAAACAGGCCTAGTTTTTATAGATCTGAAGTTGGTTATCCATCCCCAACTTCCTCCTAAAATTTGGGCTCCAAAAATTCCCAATATCTCCCAAAAATGGATAAAATCCATTAATACAGGCATAAAATCAATTAGAAAATCCAAACTATATAATAAAAACCACTTTTGCATAAAAATATGGGCACATCCCCCAAGCTTTGCGCACCCTTGGTCATATGGTGGACGTCCATGTGGCCAGGCGCTCCATCCGTTATGCGCTAACCCCCCTGTTTGGGCTGGCTCATGGTCATCAGGCGCTTGCATGGGATCGGTGGCTAACAACTTACCCGCGCGCATATGGTGCCCCTTTTGGTGGATGTTTATGGTCATATGTGACCGCCTGAAAACCAAGGGCTAACTCTATCTGCCAACTCCCGTGGTCATATGCAATGAATGTAACCGTGGGCTGGGGCGAAGCCCCAGCCCTTTCCGCCTCCATCCAAACTTTCGTTTAAACTTAAATAATCTTTTTTTCCATATGACTATTAAGTCACACCAGCAGAGTGGGCGGTTAGCCCGGTCCTACCAGTCCGTATCTTGGAAGAGGTTGGGGGTTCAACCCCGGTGGAGTCCATAAAATTTTACACAACGCTGGAGAGCCAACCAGAGGGTGCCATGTGGCAGCCCATGACTGGGCCACATGGCACCTCAAAAACCAATCAAAAACTACCACCTTTCAAACTATGATTCATCCACCTCTCTGCCGAGGTGTATGCCCAGTCAACAACTACACCACTACGTGTCTTCCACGTCACTGCCCTGTCATCCTGTGCCACGTGTCTACCACGTCATCCTATGCCATGTGTCACCCTTACAGTGGTGACATGTGTCACCCTCTGACTGGTCCAACTATACCTTTCATACTCCCTGTCACCTACCACGTGTCTTCTCCAGGAGCTGCCACGTCATCTGTATGGCCATACGACATGTATAGTCAGCCTGCTACGTGGAACTGTACGGACTGTACAGTCACCCATTTTTTTGCCTATTTGGGTTTTCGGACATAATGCGATATCTTTCACATACGAAGCCTGTTTGATGAAGTAAATATATGGCCGGAATCAGGAAGATGAGACGGACGCAATGGCGTTGGTTTCGTCGGATTCTGAGCACTTTCATTTTTGAGCCTTTTTGGAGCCCTGTCAGGCTCCTGGATCCGATTCTGGATCAGCTGTGAAGGGAAAGAATGAGACAGTATGCAAGTTGAAAAAGTCCCTGTATGGTTTAAAACAATCACCAAGGATGTGGTATCAAAAATTTGATACTTGTATGTTGGGACTTGGCTTCACAAGAAGCAAAGAGGATCATTATGTGTATTTTAAATTAATTGGTGATCATTTGATTTATTTGGTCTTGTATGTGGATGACATGTTGTTTATAGGAAACAACAATGAGATTATCCAGGATGTGAAAAATCAGTTGTCCTCTAAATTTGACATGAAGGATCTCGGTGCTTCAAATTTCATTTTGGGCATGGAAATTAAAAGAGATCGAAAAAGGAGGAAACTATGGTTAAATCAAAGAAAATATGTGGAGACAATATTGCAGAGGTTTAATATGCAGGAATGTAAACCAATCAAGGTTCCTATTCCTATTGGTGTAAATTTATCTGCAAATAAGTACCCCAAGACACATGAAGAGGAGGATATGTCTTGTGTTCCATTTGTGAGTGCAGTTGGTAGTTTGATGTATGCAATGGTTTGTACTAGACCATACATTGCACATGTAGTGGGAGTTTTGAGCAAGTATATGTCAAAACCAGGGAAGGAGAATTGGACAGCAGTAAAAAGGGTTTTCAGGTATTTGCATGGCACTGGTAGCTATGGATTGTGCTGCCAAGAAAGACTGGGATTGGACAAAGTGGTGGATATGCATGGTTTTGTGGATGCCGAATGGGTTGGAGATCTAGATCGTAGGAGATATACAAGTGGATATGTGTTTAACCTGTTTGGAGGAGCAATAAGTTGGATGATAAAAAGACAGGTTGTAGTGGCACTTTCAACTACAGAAGTTGAATACATGGCATCCACTCATGCAATTAAGGAAGCAATATGGTTACAAATATTGTGTTCATGTATTGGGTTGGTACAACAAGATGTAAGGATAGATTGTGACAGTCAGAGTGCAATTTTTATGGTGAAGAACCTGGCTTATCATTCAATGACAAAGCATATTGATATTCGATATCACTTTGTGAGAGACATGGTTGAAGAAAAGAAAGTATTGTTGATGAAGGTGGACACTTTGAAGAATGTTGCAGATTCATTAACAAAATATGTGAGCATTGAGAAGTCTGGTTGGTGTAGAGGATCCATGGGCATTGTTGCCCTGTATTGTTGACTATGTAACCCTGTAACCCCCTGTATGCAAAGAAAACAACAAGTGGGATAATGTTGGGTATGTATTATATTATTTGCACGAGCAGTAGTGTATGTGTTGCGTCGAGAGTGCAGCGGGGTTTGAGGGGGTTCTGCCTTAGGAAACGTGTCACATATTTAGGTGTTTTTTTAGCACATGGTTTTTTTTCAATGGTTTTCTCTTTTCGGTTAAGGAATTAGGGTTGTTGACTAATCCAGGTCATTGGGTTAGGGTTTTGGATGTTGTTGGACCCTATATGTATATTGTATTGTAAACAATTTAACACAATGAATGAATATAGAATATGTTGGTTTTCTCGGTTTGGGTTTCCAGGGGAAAATCTCTGTATAATGTTTGTATTTTCCATTGTAACTTTTATGTTCTTTTACTTAAAATATGTTTGCAGTAAATATTGTACAAGGTTAAAATCTACAAAAATGACTCCCTGGATGGTATTTCCTCCTCATTAAGAACATCGGTGGTTTCTTGTGAATTGGTAGGGATCACACTAAGCATGGTTTTGTAATCAATGTGTTCTTTTTTGAGATGGTTTTCCTTTTGCAAATGAAAATTGGGTGGTTGTGTTAAAAGAGGTATGTATTGTATGGTTATTTATTCTCCTAAAGTGGAAATATCGACGTGGTTGTCTTGCTCCTACACAACATGAGGATCTAAAATATCTTCCAAAACATATTCATGGTTAGAAGAGAGAAGCAAGTCACAAGAATCATTAGAAAAAAAAGTTTCAATAAATGATCCACCAATAGTAGGAGAACATTCTTGATCTATCTTGGTTAGAATAGGAGAATTTATAACAGCGGGACAATTCAAATCAGCATAAATTAATTCCACTTTATCCATGTGTGAGGAATAATTCATGTTAAGTATGTCCAGATTTTCTTCATTAACATAATGATCAGCATTCAAGTCTTTATCCTTATATTCATATTCCATTCCTTGTGATGGAAAATATGATATAAGATAATGAGAACCTGACATAACCATCGGTGTGACCCAAAGTGTCCCATTATCAATAGGAAAACCCTCCTCTTGGTCAACTATAGAAAAATATGAACTTGAATTTACACAAGAAGCCTCTTTTACGTCATAAGGAAAAAAAAGGGAGAATGGAGTGGTGAGAGGATACATATGTCTGTTGCAAAAAATAATTCTCTCTCTGATATATATCTTGGATAGTAAAGAAAGATCCAGAGATATGGAGTCCAACTAAGCCATTAGTGTTTTCAATATTTTTATTTAAATCCAAATCATCGTGCAAAGGAACATTAAAACATGATTTAGATTCTTCATCCACTAGCTCATGTGTTTCATTAGTAAGAGAAACTAAACATGAAATCAAAACATTGTTAGATGGCTTATCATCCAAAGGAAATCTATAGCCAATATGAGTAAATATGATAATAAAATATTGAAGAGATTCATCTTCGTTCTTCCTAAGCTCTAAAATTTCTTCACACAATTTATGATAACCATAATTCTCAAAAGCATGAGAAAATACACGCATAAATTGTTCCCATGTGTGAATAGAGGCAACCGGCAAAGTCTCGCACCAACTCTTGACCTGACATGAAAAAGTGAGAGTGAACAGCCTGCAAATGGCACTTCCATTAGTAATATAGTGAGAACCACAAAATTTTCAGAAATTAAAAGCATGTTCAGATGCAGTTGTCACACCTTTGCCATCAAATTTAAGTTGCGACAAGAAATGTAGAATCTTTCTAGGAGGTTTGGGAGGTAGAGTACCAAAACAACATCTCCATAAAGGGATATGGGATGGATCCATTATTAAATTAAAATAATTAATAAAAATGACTTCACATTTTGAGCTTGTCATCTGGCCCTCCTTCTAATTCCATTTATGTTGACCGGTCCAAATGGCTTGTCAATCAAGTAAAGGAGAATGCCCAATGGCAGTTTCCAATCATACCTACTTTTGTTTGGTGTAACATTTCTGACAAGTATATGGACCTCGTTTTCGTTCAAAATTAAAAGAAGAAAAAGGGGAAAGACAACAGACTTCCCCCGCAAAGAGTTCTAATTAATGACAAGTCTAAACTAAACTGAAAACAAACTAATCTAATCTAACTATTTCTAACCTATCTCGCGGGAGAAAAACTAATAGAATATCACAACTTAAAATGATACTTGGACAACAGAAATATTTCATGGAAACCAAAGTATTTTATATCAATAATATTGTAGATATCATCTCAAATAGTTGAAGAGGATACCTATAACATCATCCTTGCACTCATTAGAAATCACAACAACATAAGAATTCTTGATACTAAGCACATAAATAGTTCACATGATCAATACATAGAAAACTTAAACCACAAATACAAGTGTAGAATAGTCCCAGAAGAATTTGCAAATAGTCATGACTTCAAAATTCCTTCTACTCTTTATTCCCTCAGCAGTAATAGTACCAT
Source organism: Picea engelmannii (assembly GCA_009831015.1). Taxonomy (NCBI): domain Eukaryota; kingdom Viridiplantae; phylum Streptophyta; class Pinopsida; order Pinales; family Pinaceae; genus Picea; species Picea engelmannii. Next base: position 7,825 of record ML798721.1, on the reverse strand, counting down.
ATTTCGTTTACAAAGGGAAAAATTCATTTAATACATTCACCGAGCTCTCTTTTATAAAACAAGAGAGACTCTTCAATTTTCATGGTTGTTCATTTTGTTTTCCCTCGATTTTTTTTTACATTTTGAAAATGTAGATGTGGGAGTTACAAATGGAGGATGAATAGACCCTTGGGTGGTTACATTCACCCTATGGAAGTTTACAAGTGATATATATTTAAAAATATTATTCACTCTGCATGTTGTCTTCATCTTTTGAATTCTTGAGTCATTCTAGGAATTTTTTGCTTTGGCCTGCTCAACGAGATCATTCTGGCTTCTCCTCCTCTGTCTCATATTTCTATTGAGCTATTGTTAGATCAATTTCATTTTATGTAGCTTGAGATATAGTTGTTTGAATTTTTCATAGTCGATTCTTCAACTAAATTCGGGTTCCATCTATGTTTTTCATTTTTGGCATATTTTTTCTCTCAATAGTCCATCATTTGCTATGCCATCTTGTTCTTCTCTTCTCCAAATTTCCATTGAGATTTCTTGGGCTTGATTTCATTTCTCTTAGCTCTGGTATGGCTATTTGAAGTTTGTATGTCCATTTCTTCCCCCGAATCTGTGGCTTGTTGTTTTTTGCATTGTTTTTATGTCTTATGTCACCCATACGGCCTAGAGACCTTTGCCACTGTATTCCTCTTTCCTACGAGAAACTATTAATCCATGAAAATAAAAAATAAAAAAAATCAAATTAATAAATAAAACAAAATTAATAAATAAAATAAAATAAAAAATGAATAAATAACACTAAGACAAGAAATAAAATAAACAAGAAAGATAAAAATAAAAAATATTATAATGTTTCTCCCCTCCACGGCCTCATCATCAAGGTATGCACACCCCAAATCACCAACTCATTCTCTACTTTCGACGACGATCACTTATCGTTGATCCCCTCACACTTCCAACTCCCGATGAAAATGTATTAAATAATACAAGTTAATGGGTGCATGTTTTTCAAGGGATATTAAATCATTTTTTATTAAAATATTATTTTAAGGCATGTCGTCGTCGGTATTTCATGTTAGGCTCACACACTTGAATCTCACCTTACTCCACCCCATGTCACCTATGATAACTTCACACTCCCAACTCTTGATATTACAGTGCACGGACTTTTAAAACAAATGTTAAAATAATCTTTGGATAAAGTGTATAAGGTGGCTTTCTCGCAGTTGATTGGTGAGGACATAGGTTAAATATTTAAATATTAAAATAATCCATCAAAAGGTATGGTCGTCGTTGGATTCTTGGTAGGTGGGTAGTAATATTTAGTCAATTTATCGACAACGACCCAACTCACACTCTCGTGAATCAAGTGATCCAAAAAATAATAAACATTAGACTAAACCCCTTCTTTTTTACACATTTTTCAAGAAATATAATTAATAATGTTTTGAAATAAAACTTTCATATATTATGATAATACTACAAATTTCATGGCATTGGGAATAACAAAATTTTAAGAGGATAATATACTTCCCATGCCATTTGGGGAGAGGAGGAAGAAATCCTAAAAAATAGGGAAGTCCTAGAAAATAAGGAATCCTAGAATATAGGAAATCCAAAAAAATAGGACATGGGATAGTACGTGAGGTTTTCTGGTGGGTGTGAAAAACAAAAGGTTAAAAAAAGGTGCATACAAGTTAGGGTTAAGGAAAAAAGAAAAAAGATATTAGAATTAAAAAATCAAAATTAAAATATATATATATATACTATGCCCTAGGTTTTAGTCAAGACACTAACCAATGGTTTGTTTGTTTAATCCAAATTAGTTTATCTCCGTAAAAAAATAAATATACCCCATGTAAAATATTTAACGTGAATAAATTCTCCCTTAGGTAAAAGTAAATACTTGAAGTGATATTAAGGGAAAATCACGGGAAAATAAAAATAAATTAAATTAAATTAAAGTAAGATAATATACATAAAATAAAATAAAATATATACAAAAATATTTATAAAAATAAAGAAAAATTAAATTAAATTACAAGTTAGAAAATTAATCTCAAATTACACGAGTCCAGGTTCCACACCCCCTCAAGGTTCCATCGGTCAAGGTTTCTCATCTAGGGGGTGGAGTTTAGAAAAAAATGTATAGGGTAGGATTTGAAAAACTAGACATCATAGAGACGAGCAAGAATATGGTGACCAAGGATGTGGCAATTAAGTTGCGACAAAGGTAAAGTGAAGAAGGGAAAAGGGTGATGCTTCATATGATGATTTAACGTCGCAAGTCATGATGACTAGAAACAGGACGTCAACTCCAACCAAACGCACATCACCAGTTAATCCACTCAATATACACATCTCAAAAGGCATACATGCTCAGATCGCGAGGAGCAGGAGAAAAACCAGGTTAGGGAAAAGGTATTTACACTAGGCCACTATGCATGAACACGAAAAATAGCTAACATGCATAAGGTGATAGCATGATAAGGAATCACAACCAAGAAGCTAAATGGACCACTAGCATATTTGGCCCATTTTGTGACGGTTGTTTCGACGCTTATGCGACGTTATGTCGTTGATATGGTGACGAATTTGGAGTCTCTGAAATGTCAGTTTAGGTGATGTGGCATTTGCGACGAACTTGATCAAACATCGCACAAGAGACGATATAGGCAAACAATCCCAAACCAAATTTTCGTCTAAATTGCGACAACAACTTTTATAGTTAAACCGACGCATCAATAGAAGTTGTCGTCGTATATTCGACGACAACTTTTTGTTGTTTATGTAGCTAAACCGACGCAACAATAGAAGTTGTCGCCGCATATTCGATGCCACTTTTCGTTGTTTATATAGTTGAACCGTCGCATCAATAGAAGTTGTCATCGCCTATTCGACAACAACTTTTTGTTGTTTATGTAGCTAAACTGACACATTTGTCGTATTCAACGACAACTTTCCATTGTTTATATAACAAAATCGTCGCATCGATAAAAGTTGTCGTCGTTTATTCAACAACAACTTTTTGTTTTTTATGTAGCTAAAACGATGCATTAATATAAGTTGTCGTCGACTATTCGACGACAACTTTCTGTTGTTTATATAGAAAAACCATCGCATCGATAAAATTTGTCGTTGGATATGCGACGACCAAAATTTATTTAGAAAAAAAATAAAAAATATTTTGGGCATCAATTTTGATATTAATATTAATATTAAATCCCAAAGGGTATTGCATGAGCCTCGTATTGATTTCACAAAGCCTTGGGACTTCTTTGATTGAGCTTATCAAGGCTCTCCAAAAATGTGTGGGGATGGAGTCATACTCTTTTTAGATCATTACCACTTCTTCTCCTTAAAATATGGAATAGGATTGGGAGCAAATAACATGGTTGAATTCTACACCCTCTAGATGTTGATTAAAGTGGCACTTGAAAAAAATATTAGGTGTTTGCAAGTTCTTGGAGATTTTAAGTTGTTGATGGATTGGGATAATGGAAAATTTAATATTACATATTTGGTCTTGGAGCCAATCATGGCACTATGCTTGGAGAAAACATATATGTT
>ML798720.1:340748-368330 GCA_009831015.1 Picea engelmannii | reverse complement strand
TATATGGTATTTGATCCAAGTGATTGGCATTAATGAGAACTCCATATGCAAAATGAATTTTAAACTATGAAGGAGGCCTTTGGGCACCAAATGCATCTACAAGGAAAACATGGCAAGACCCACTGCTTTACTCCAAAACTTATCCCAGAGACTTCCCATGGCCAAGGATGAATTTAATATGCTTGGACGAGGTTGGAGATGATACGTGTGCACTTGGTCTCAACCATTCCTTCATTCTATCACTTTAGGCACCATTCTCGCCACATTTATCCCTACTTTTCATTGTTGATGTTGTGAATCACGTGATGCAACTTTTTTGGTTACATGATTATGATATTTCTTCATTAGACATAGTCTAATGTCACTACCATGTGCTTTGATACATTTTTTTGTCATAGCCTCATGTTTTTTATGTATATATGTGGCATAGTGCACTCTCGCTTACTAATTGGATACCTCATTTTTCACACCTTCTCTTGACATTTGTTGAAGGTCTATAATTCTTACTTGTCTTTAATATCAATTGTGGAAATGAGGTGTAACGATCTACACAAAAGACATGAAGGCATGCTAAATCTCAAAAATTCAAATTCCATCAATTAATCAAATGCACTAATAAGTTGGGACAATATCACACCAAAAGCACAGTCATGAAAGCAATATGCAATTAAGACGAAAACATTTGTAAGACAAGCAACTAAAACTTCCATCAAAGCACATGCGATATATCATCAAAAGCAACCGAGCAAGATCAAGATACATGATGCAAATGAAAATTCACATTGAAATATAAGGCAAAGTTACCAATTAGCATTCTCAATCCTCATGCAATTCAATGACAATCATTAAAGTAAGATGAGTCAATAAATGCATGCTTGAAGATAAAGCTCTGTGAAAGTATTTTTAAAATAAGGGGCGTCCCCAAGTCTGTCGACTTGGAGCTAATTGAGGCCTCGACAATGAGGGATGTTGTCTTTTTGTAAAGAGCCAACTAATATTGCTAGATCAAGGATGGAAAGTAGTTTAACATCAATGAGCACAGAGGTAAATCCAAGAACCGGTATGTGGTACTAAGCCAAGAAATTGATTAGCTTAAGTAGGACGTTTTTACTACTCTTAGTGAGACATATTCAATAAGGAAATGAATTGGTATAAGTGAGGGCATCTCTCGAGGGATGCACCAAAAACAAAAAGACAAGTTCAAGAATCTTTTGTAGTCATACAGACAAGTTTTACAACGGCCTCAACAACTACACCTAAGAGGGAAGTAGATCACCACACACACACACACACACAGATATATATATATATAGTTAGGATATATATATATCCTAACTCTTCATTTACATAGGACTATATAGACAATCTATACTTGAAGTAGATGAAGAGAATAAATATCTACAACGATTGTTGAGTGGGGATTCATGGAAGTAAATGAAGAGAATAAGTAGCAACAATGATTGTTGAGTGGGGAGTCATACAACCGAGTACCTCATTTTGTGGGTCACCTATCATCGTAGCTCCCAAGAAGTATGGAACTTTGACGATGTGAATTGACTACATAACTCTTAACAAGATCACTCTTAAGGATAAGTACCTATTTCCTAGGATCAATGGCTTGGTGGACCAATCGCAACATTCCAAATACTTCGCCGAACTAGATCTCAAATTTGATACCACCATGTGCAAGTTAAATAAGAATATACCTAGAATATTTCCTTAAACTAGACAAAGTAAGGTGTGTATGAGTGGTTAATAATGCCATTTAGTTTAGTAATGCACCAACTAGTTTTATGTGTGTGGTGCATAATGTGTTGTTCCTCTCATCTAGAATCTTTTTTTCCATGAAAAAACTTGTGGGAAAACCCAAGGGATGATTCCTCACATTTGTGGATTTCATCCCTAGTAAACCCATCGATGTAGACTAGTGTGCCTTACCTAGGGAGATTTGAACTCACCACTTATCGACATGGAACTAGCCAAATGCTTAGCAACATTGGCAATAAACAATTGAGTTAAACCCTTTTGCTTCCCTTATCTAGATTTTTTTGTAATAATGTACATAGATTGTATTTTAATAATTAGGTCTACTCAGGAAGAGCATGTCTCACATTTGATACATGTGTTAAAGGAATTGAGGGAACATAAGTTGTTATTGAAGTGAAAAGAATTATGGGAGCATAGCAATACATAAGGAAGTTCATAACCTCTTTTTCAACGATGGTTGCATCACTTCATGCTAAATCGAATACTAGAAAGAGTTTCCAAATGGAGAAACACTCAACATGTGGCTTTTAAAGAACTCAAATCTAAAATCAATCAAGATCTAATTTGTATAAGGATTTCCAAGTAAAGACTAATGCAAGTGGGTATATTATAAGAGCACTCCTAGTGAAATTTTGTAAGTTGGTATATTATCATTCCAAGTTACATCATTTTTGTTCAACCATCCAATGTAAGAAGGGAAACACTGACAAGTTGGTAGACACATTGTCAAGGCCACCAACACTTAGATTACAAGTGATCCATGTAGATATCGATGGCCACACACCTATTCCACTATGTCATCATCATTCCACATCTTGGAAGTTCTACTACATATTTTAGGTCCCAAACATTTGATACATTTTTCAGGCATTTCCCTTGCATTTTTTGCAGTCAATGTGTGGCCTACCAAACACATAGATCATGGATTAAGCTTTGTAGTAGTCCGAGAAACACCCTACATAGAGTTTGTATGCAAAAATTGTGGCCCTGAGAAGTTAACTTATCAACCAACCTCCTTTGGGCCCACATTCCTTTTGCCACATCATTTCCTAGGATTAGGGTCTTAGATCTTAAGGGATTTTGTATCTCATGCCATCATATTTTATGTTAAAAGGTAGTTTTGGCCTCTTGTAATGTCTTCTTGCAAATGACTGGAGCCAACACATCTCTATTTAGAGATATGTTGCCACAATTCTAGCTAGTTTGCATTACTTTTCATTTTACAGTCTTTTTTCATTTCATTCATTAACACAATTTCAATTTGATTGTATTATTGTGCTCTTTGCAATATCTCTATGTGTTTCCATTTATATTTTGACCTTAATTCACTCTCTAGATAATATAGATCAGTGTATCAAAGCAATCTACTCTTTGTTATTTCTCCACGCTTGTCCCCGACAAGGTCAAGGTATAGGGAGTTGAGTCTTAAACTAACTGAGCTTAAAGAAGACCACTCTCATTGACCCAAGTAACCTCCCATGGTGGTAAAAAATAGAGATGATGGAGTAGGAGTCTTATAAAGTTGTTGATAGAGAAATACCTCATGCGACAGAGGAATGAGATGATAAAAAAAAATCTTGGATCCTTTGACGACCGCCAATGGTGTCAAAGACACCTTCAACAAGCATCCATTTCAGAGGTCTGACACCCTTCAAGGTAAAAATTAACCTTGGCATTCCTTTTTTTGAAGGCTAGATAATTGTATATGCTTTGGAGAAATTGTTAAATCTATTAGAAGGATATTATCCTATTAAAAAAAAATCGATAGCGGAAAGATCACCTTCACACTTTTTAAGTCCCTTCCCCATTTCAAATATTGGTGGGAAAATTATCAGGATACATCGCAAAGATGAGTTGGAAAAATTTAGCACAAAATCCTATTGGCCAACTTTTGTTGATGTTTGTGAGGAAGAATTATACCCTGTTAGAAACTATGATGACCGGTACATGAGATGGACAACTCTATGCCAAGAGATAGACAACGTGTTGCAGGAATACACCGATATCTTCCATACCTTACACTCAAAGTTGGATATCGGAGACTTTGAGTGGAACTTGGTTTTGAAGTGCCATAGTGGCCTACAAAAATGGATTTCTTGGACATATCCTCACTAGGAGTTGCTTATCAATATATTATCAAAATCAAGCAAAAATTTAAGTGCAAGAATAAGCAAGAGTTTGGGTAAGCAAGATTTTGGGTCTATAAATCTACCATGGTAGAAGCATGGTAAAGGTATCCCTCACTCATACAATAAAGGACAAAGGAAGGATAGAGAAACTTAGGACAACCAATCCATTTTTTATTCAAAGAAGGGTAATGGGAAGTCGAAGAAGGAAACTAAAAGTGTTGTGAGTTCCACAAAATCCCCTGGCACAACACCTATGAATGTTGCTTGAAGCAATCATTGATGGTTGAGCTAAAAGCCTTAGAGTCAGATTTTGATTTCGAGATAGAAAATGGAAAGCAAATCATCGACACAAAACCCAATAATACCATTGTAAATACAAAGATTCACCCAGAAGAGCTTGAGGAGAATGAGAAAGGTAAATGCTTTTTCCATTCACAAATGTGGGTGAAGGGGAATTTTCTATATTTCATTGTTGACATCGACCGACAAAAGAACTTGATATCATTCGAGGTCATCAAGATAGTGAATTTACCAACAATGCCACACCCCCAACTACATACCATTAGTTGGCCAAGTGAGGGAGAAGACATCTTCATCAGTTAGTAATGTTGCTTTTCGTACATCATCAAGCCCTTCAAATATGAGGTACTGAGTGATATTGCGCCACTTGAAAATTGTGATGTTCTTTTAGGACAAACCTATGTGTGGAAACATCACGTTGTTTATGAGTTTAGGCCCTAGTGTCATTATTTCTTTGGGAGGTCAACTCCACAAGGTACCAGACGCAATTATAACTATCGCAGTTTCCTTGATCTTAATGAAGTAATGCATGAAGGTAATCTCTCAAACTGAGATATTCTTCTATTCATTATTTGCTCAAAATGTGGATGGAATATCATTGTGACCACCCTCACCTCTTCACAAGGTCTCTCTTCACAACAGAAGCACGTGGATAACACAATAGAATAATATAAAGATATTTTATCTATGTCTGTAGGGGTGCCTCTACACTACCATGTCAAACATTCAATTGATTTGATACCTAGTTCCCCTTTACCTAATATCCCAATATGCAGATGCTCTCTTCTACATAATGAAGAAATCAAACATCAAATTCAAAATCTTGTCCTAAAGGGCCACATTGGATTGATCTCCTTTCCTTGTGGGAGCCCAATCTTGTTGATGAAGAAGAATGATGGGACATGGCGACTATATATTGATTACAAAGATCTAAATAAATTCATGGTCAAAAACCAATATCCAACCCCTTGGATTAACGATGTTCACGATCAACTCAAGGGTGTCAAGTTTTAGAGTAAGATTGATATGAAGTTGGACTACCATTAGGTGCCAATTGAGCAAACTTATGTATGGAAGATAGCCTTCAAGTCTAAATAAGGCCTTTTTGAGTGGTTGGTCGTGCCTTTTAGCTTGATGAATGCTCTGACAACATTCATGAGGATGATGGATGATATTTTGTGGTCATTCACAAATTATTGTGTGTTCATATAATTGGTTGATATCCTAATATTTAGAAAAACTTAGGCATAACATTTGCAACACATTCAACAGACCTTAACCACCCTGTGGCAACACAATTTATATGCCAGTTTGGAGATATTCTCATTCAACATGCAAATAATTTACCATCTAGGATACATTGTGGATGAACATCATGTGCATGTGGATCTAGCCAAGATACAAGTCATTCACGATTGGTCAGTCTCCATGTTTCTAATAGATCTCTATAGTTTCATAGGCCTCACTAGATTCAATCACAAGTCTGTGTTGGGTTATCTCATATCATTTGGTCCCTAAGATAAGTTACCAAGGGTGGGGGAAAAGCCAAGTTCAGTTGGGTCGGGTCAGAATATTTGATGATTTGAAGCACCACCTTTGTTTGGTGCCAATACTCACTCTCCTAGACCTACAATAGCCCTTCGAGATTGAGACAGATTCTTCATATTGTGTTATTACTGCAATCCTCACTCAGCATGGACATCTAGTTGCCTATCAAAGTGAGACACTCTCTTATGTCATTCATGGTTACCCCTCCTATTAGGTTATAACTTGTAGAAAGCGTGTGTAAATAATATGCATCTAATGGTTGTGTATTAGATCCAGATAATTGATGTTTAGGGATTGAAAATTAAACACTATATCTACTCTACAAACTTCAAACCCTAATTTATTCATGCAAAAGGAAAGACAAGAAAGAAACTACGACATTAAACATGAACAAGTAATTTGAAAGAAAGTAAATAATGTATCCATTACCAATAGAAATGCAAAGAGTACACCTAGTGGATGAGCTTGTTGAAGTGATGTGACCCAAATCCCCTCCATCGAATGGGTCCTTAACTTCCTCAATGCATGAGTAATCCCCTCCTTGGTTGAGTGAGAAAGTAGCATGAAAATGAAAGACCTATCGAGAGAAAGGGGTTGCAGAGACCTTTGGTGTGATTTCAACAACATGTCCCTACTATGAATGGATGTATATCATCGATGGAGAGACCTTAAGCCTTTACTTATAGGAGAAATAGTGGCTAAACCCCATTTACATGGTCTTCCAAATAGTGGTTAAAGATGACCATATCACAACTAAGAAAAACAATCAAAATTTAAAAATGTGCACTTACAACTACTTTCCATTTTATCAAATTTGGGCTAGAAACAGTCAAAATTGAGAATTTTACAGAGTTCTGCAGCTTTTAGGGGTACTTTTTAGGTTGGTAGCGTAGCTTTTAGGGGTAATATATGTGCTACCCCTATTAGATCAAAAATTGTGTTTGTCCTAATTGTTTGTCAAGGTCTAGTGGATGTGGAAAATCAAGTGAAATGCAAGGTAAACATGTTGATAATGGTGTATTTTGGAAAAAAATATGGAAATGTTACAAGTGAGAAGTTTTTAGGTGATAACACCACCTATGACAAAGGGATGTACTCCATTATGCAATACTATCATTAATGGAAGAATCACATTATGGGGAAGGATACAATCATCCACATTGACCACAAACCCCTACAATTAATGTAGACACAATGAAAGTTACGGAATGACTACTATCAAAATTGGTCCACATGCTTACAACAGTTCCACCGGAACATCAAATATAAGAAGGGAAACACAAATTGCATTTAGCTTATGTCATCTGACCTTGGATTGTGGAGTTTACCAAGTTTTCAACTCTTATGGACATGAGATCTCTAGGTGGCCCTAATTATATGACAATGACCCTGACTTGGTTGTTACCTATCAAACTTTGGGCACAAGTAAACTAATCTCATATTTTATTATCTAGTATGAAATTTTATGTCGTTTGGTCCATCTATGTGTTCCTTTAAGCCAATGTGAGAAGCTAATTTGTGAGGTGCATTATAGTTAGGTGGCAGGGCACTTCAGCATCGAGAAGACAGTGGCAATGATGCACAAGTACTTCTACTAGCCAAAGCTCTGATAGAACATTAGTAGGTATGTCAAATTGTGCATTGCCTATGCCATCACCAAACCTACCACTATGAATCAAAGGTTATACACTCATTTTCCTATCCTTGATAGACCTTGGGAGTTCATCTCCATAGGCTACATGTCTAGCCTACCCTCGACCAAGTATGGAAATGTCTATGTATTTGTGCTTGTTGATCAGTTCTCTAAGATGGCCATTTTGACACCCCATAAGAACAGTATCATAGTAGAGGCCACTACTAAGCTCTACTTCAAGTGTTTTTGGGTTCATTTTGGGCTCCCACAAACCATTATTTCAGATAGGGATGGTAGGTTCCTGAGTATTTTTTGGTCCAGTATGTGGTTAATGATAAACACCAAGCTAACTAATTCGACTCCCTTCTACTCCCAAACTGATGGACAGACAAAGGTGGTCAACATGATGATTGTGCATATCCTAAGAATGTACAATGCCAAACATGCATGCACATGGGATGAGAGTCTTCCTTAGTTTAGCATGGATACAACAGAGCCCTTCATAGCTCTATTTACCACAACCCTTTCAATTGTGTTTGGAGTTCCGTCCATTGTCCCCAATTGATGTAGCTATGCCCATTGCATCCAAAAATAAAGAATGCTCCCATGCTCAGATCGAGGCAAATAGAGTAGTCAAATATGTTGAACAGGTCCAACACATTCAACAACAATCTTGTGATATGTTGTAGAAAGCTAATGCAAAGTACTAGTATCGCCACGCTCAGCATCAGGTTCCACACAAGTTTTAGGTGGGAGATAAAGTATGGTTGCATATATATAAAAAAAAAACCTCATAGGACCTCATTGGAAACTCTTCCCACTCCAATATGGGCCTTACACCATCACCAAAGATGTGGGTGAGAATTATTTTGAATTAGGTATTCCCCCTTTCATTGGATTGTACCATGTATTTAATGTGGCGTTGCTCTGACCATATTGTACACATCTCTTGGACACCTCGGAGGTGATTGTTATAGGTAAATCCTCCTTCAGGCAAGCGGATTACCTATTGGTCTCGAGACTCCTAAGGCCAAGATAGAAAAGTTCTTAACATGGACACTGACATCCTTTTAGATCTAATTAAGCTAACATACGAAGAGGAATAAGAAAGGTGTGTACCTTGTTAACGACGTTTGTCCTCACAAATTCCAAGCTGAGCTTCGATCCTGAGCTCCTTTATAGGTTCTGCAGAACAAACAAATGTACAATGGACTTCCTATTCTACTGATATTAGCCCAAATATAGATCTATCTACTGAAGAAAAACTCATGTGGAACAAACATAAGTTTGAAAGAAACATGCCAAGCATTGATATATTGATAAGAACAAGTAAAAGTACTTACAATCCTTTGATGAATGTGCAACAGCTTCTTCCATTTCTCCTTGTCCAACCCCTTTGCTCAAGTAATCTACACTAATTGCTTTGATGACATCTCACTTATGGGATCATAATTTTGGTGTAATTCTCAATCTCCACACACCCCTTCTACCATGAGGAGGCCTCCTTATATAGATTTGGAGAGGCCTAACCACTTGAGAGATCTTTGGGATAAGTTGAGGATTCCTCTCCTTTGGTTGTGGATCTCTCCTAGGATCATGACTTGACCCAAGATTCGAACCCAACAACCTTCATATATTGAGGGGATTATCCCTTGATTTCCTCCAACAAACCGAATTTCGCCCAAAAAAGAGCAGCGCTCCCTCAAAAGGGGCACAGAGCGTTGGAACGCTCCTCTATAAGGGAGTACAGAGAGACAACGCTTCCTATCAGCAGGAAGGGGAGCGCTCCTTCCCAAAATTGATGTTTGATTGGCTTTTTCAGTGGCACAACGTTTGTACTCTTCTGTCAATTGATTTTCCTTCTTCAAACTAGTCTTTGAGGTGTCTTAGTGTCCTTACAATGTCGTTAAGGAGATGACATAGGAAGTATGATGTTTGTGACACTAGCGACACTTGCAATATTTATAATGACGACATTTAGCCATCATTGCAATGAGTAATTTTGATGCGTAACAGTGATTGAGTACTTGGCCCCTACAAAACTCAATCCCAACTACATATGGCAGGCATCAATTGATTAGATTATGGACACCGATATGAAGGGCACCCACCAAGAAAATATCAAACTCTATCAGGTCATCAAGGAAAGGCATCTCTTTCACTAGGGAAAGTGGCTCATTGGGTGTCGAATTCAACAGAAGTTTCCCCATCTAATGGAGGAAATTAACTTAACAGGGAACATTGCTTCATATGGGGAATGAGAGTGTAATACCCCTAGATCGAACACCAATTTTACATATAAATGTAAATGAACATATAGGTTGATGAGCCAGAATATTTTGGGTCAGAGTGCCTTTGTGTATATGTATCCTGAGGCCAGAGTGCTTGTGTGATTATTAGGCTGGAGATCCACATGCTAAAATGGCCAGTGAGCCATCATTGTAATATGTAATCACATGCGATTATTAAAAAAAAACACATCAGTGTTGTAGACCAACCATGTAAAAGAGTATGGGGGGCTAAACTCCACTAGGTTGGGAAAGGGGGTTAAAAGTTTAGAAAATGGGCTAAGCTAAGGAGCTTAAGCCCAAAGGAATAATATATTAATGTTCCTTTAATATTCATTAAATTATAAAGTATGGATATGTATTTTATCCTAAGTTACAAGGAGGAGGACAAGTGGGCCCAAGGTAGTTCCCAACATGACAAGTGTCAAGTTGGGAACATGCATAGATATATTTTGGATTTAGTTTATTTCCAGCATTCCATGATCATTCCTGGACTCACTCACCTTGTGGTCATCCATACACTGATGTACTGTAATCGTAGCATGTACATGTAATTTGGTGATCTCGGGAACTAGAGGGAAGAAACGGGTTGCCAAACTCGTAGGATTTGAAGAGGTAGGCTATCAGGCCTGTGAGCATTCTCTCCAGGTGAGAGAATTGTTAGGAATTGATTTCCCAAGGTGCCAAGGTCCAGCTACAGGGCTCAAAGAATTTCTTTCTGGCCTGTTGTTGAAGCCCCAAAAGGGAAGTGTGGTAGTCGAGGGACTGTTGAGCAGAGAAGGGGCACACTTCCTGGGGTGGGATAGGCATGTGGGGAATGAGGGATTGTAGGATGTTAGTTTGATTTGGCACCTGAGTCTGAGCTTTGTGTTGTTCAGGAGACCTTAGCTAGAGTTAATATTCCCTTACCTAGGTGGAGTTTAAGCCCCATCTCGAGGGTGACCCATTGCTGAGAGTTCATTAGCAACGTGGTCTAAGGTTGGGAGGAGTGTGGAATGTTTGCACGCATTTGTTTTTATTTTACAAATATAGGTATCAATTTTTCGTGTTAATTCGTGTATTGTGATATTATTTATGCAATTAATTTCATGGGTTTTTCCAGTGTAAATTGTGTGTATCTTTCTATTATTATTTGATATGAATCTATACAACTGTAGAGTATTTTTTTTATGAATTAAATTATCTTCATAAATTTTAAGTGGCATAGCCTACCACCAGTGGGGATGAGAGAGAGAGAGAGAGTTCCTCAACTTTCTCCCTTGAATATCACTTAGCCTTGATTGGAAGTTATCCTTTTAGCTCAACCCACTAGAGTTCCTCGACTTTCTACATCAACTTCAAGCTACATTTGAGAATCTAGTGCTAAGTCTACATCTGTCCCCTCGCATTCTCATCAATCATGGATGGCTCACAGAGTTTCAAATTCTACACCTCCATTATTGATTAAAGGAACTTATACATAGGTAGACTAAGTCAACCTATTACAACACTTAGAAAGGCCCATACATCAAAGAATTTATTTTCTTACTAAGTCCCTATAACCTCTCCTTGTTTACATGAAATCAAACTCAATATCATTCCTTGAATGCCTTCTCGATCTCGTGTTACTCATGCCCAAGCTTGTACTTTTTTGGCAACTTCTTTAATGTCTCTTGTACTTGAAAACAAATTTGGATCTACTGGATATTTTCTATGATCCTTTCACCCTTTGGTGCTTCTCTCGTGGCATATTTGTTCTCTCATCTCTGTTATCCATAAACAACATATAGAGGTTCATTCACAAGAAGACATTACAAGAGGTCAATTTTGCATTTTAATACAAAATATGATGTCCTAAGATGCAAAAATACTAAAGATCCCAAACCCCAATGCTTAGGAAATAATGTGGCAAAAGGAATGTTAGAGGGTGACCCATTGGCTAGTGGATCATGTGCATGATATTGACATCCACTAACCATTCATGACGTATCACTTGTAACCAATTGGGCACTAGGAAAGATAATGCAAACATGGACCCTCCCTCATCATACTTCATTCGAGAGAGCATCAAGGACCACATTTTCATTTCCATTCTTTTAAATAATCTCATAGTCATAAATTAGTGTTTTTGTGACCCACTTTTACTGCTTTGGGGATAACAACTTCAATTCAAAAAAATATTCAAGTTGTAATGGCCTGTTTTAATCTAGGAACAATGCCCCATGAAGGATGTCACATATCAACTGCATAAATAATAGCCAACATTTTTTTCTCATAGGTGGATTTGCTCAAGTTTCTATCACATAATTACTTATTAGTGAAGGTGAGCAGGCGTCCTTCTTGCATTAACATAGCCCCAATTCCTTTGCCTGAGGAAATCCATTCTAAAACAAAGGTATTATTGAAGTTAGGGAGGCCAAGGACTAGTGTGGTACTATTGGTTAGATATATGATTTATACCTCTAACATGATTGACACAAGGTTCAAGTCTATTGGGGTTCCAACAAAGCCTCTAAAACTATCGGCCCTCCTGGTGAACCAGAAGGCAACGCAATACATAGGGTGTACTGCGTAGTCTCACCCGAGATAATCTTAATGTGTGACTGCAATACTCAGGTGTTTGCAGTCCATGATTGAGTGGAGATCTAAGAAGTGTGCGTTGAGAGGCCTATTTAACTTGTTAAAGCAATATATTGTCATTCCTGATTATGCATGTAATATAATCAAATTATTCATTCATCATGTTAATATCTACTCATAAACAGTAAAAGAGACACAAGCATTCAATCACATGACACATGTTTTACTGTGGTTCCCCCCTCCTTGGCTACGCCCACAAAGATTTGGCTCTCAAGCTCTTCTATTATGGTAGTTCCAAAACTACAACGATGTGCACTTTACATGAACTCATCCTCGGTCGGGCTGAGATCTATTTCGAGGTAGACTAGATCACACCAAGCTCCTCAGCCTACGATCTAACCCTCAAGATCTACCCTCCTTACTCCTCTACAACTCAACAACTACAAAAAGGTATCAGATTACAATAGTGTTTCTCCAAAAACTCCCTACAAGGATCTCTCTACCTCTTCTCCCTCCAATCTCCTAAACCCGACTCTTCATCTCGCTATGAGACCTGCATATCTATATTTATATGTTTATGGCTCATCAGACATTACAATGTATTACAAAAACCTTAATGTCGTTAGGTCTTCCATGCATGTGTGCATGCTTCTCTTCCTTCCAGCTATCACTTTCCTCGTGCATGCCTTGCTTTCCTGTTATCCCTGCTTTTTAGGGATAACTAGGAGATCATGTCTTGAGGCCCACAGGTCCTAGACATGGAGTACCGAGAGCAGGATTGACCTAAGCAGAGCCCTAGAGGGACCATCCTTTTCTTCTTCCATCAGCTTTGTCTTGTCAGTAGCAGCAACATCCATCACCATCGGCTCAATCCTGTATCAGAAGAGGTTCTTGCTCCATGAGGTAATTGGTCCAGGTATCATGGTGTGTGTCACCTTTAATCATTGAAACCTTTAAATATATGCATCTAATTCCTTTTATCTCTAACAACTGCTCGGATCTTACATTAGCTTACATGACCATGCTTGGTAGAATTGACTGGGTGCCCTAGCAAACCTGTGCCCATGGGTCTTGGTTTGCCACTGGGGGGATTCCTGAAAAGCCATCGTCTGCTCCCATCACAACACCACTATTTCATCTTATCACCCGCTCATCTATCCCATTCCCCTTTTCCAGGCATTGGGTTGACCTTTTTGTAGGATTGCACCTTATCTCGTGGGAAGAAGGGGCTAAAGGCCCAGAAGGTAAAAGCAGTTGGTAAAAGACAAAACCCTAGAAATGAAACCTCGAGATGCTTCGCCCAGGGATCCCCGAGAAGGCAATAAAAGGCCTCTCAGGAAGAAACAAGAGGGACCCAAAAAATAACAAACAAGACCTAGTCAGAGGATAGGGAGTCTCATCACGAGCCAGCCTATTAGGTTCATGGGTACCTAACAGTATGGCATTGCCACCATTTGGTTACGAGCTAGCCTTCTCATCTATGTGAAAGTATTTGTGGGTAACACTGTCAGCTCTGGTCACCATGCCAAGGCAATGTCATCTGGTTAGCCCTTGAATAAAAAGAAAAAGAAGAAGAAAAAACAAATAAAAAAAATAAACAAAGAAAAGAATAAAGGCAAGAACTGGCTTGGAAAAAATACATCCATGACAGGTACAACTCGCCTTCTACAAAGGCACCCACAGATAACATTATGGATCCTTGGCCCTCACTGCACCCACATGATTGGACATCCCCTAGCCACATCGCCTCAATTACATGGCTTGGATGAAATCTGCCTGGGAACTTTCCTTTTCTTGTGGACACTAGCCCAATAGGACGTCTTGTCTTTTTCTCCAATCTTGTATTGTAGGTTCTTGTAATGTCTTTGAGCTATTGACTGATGTATTAGGGTTTTTATGCATATGTTTAATAATATTGATGATGATATGTGATTAACATTATATGATCTTGGTGACTGATGAACCCATGGAGGGAGTAGCTTTTGATGTGCAGGACCATGGCCGACGGACAGGTACCATTTGGATGGGTACACATGGGGAGATGCCCAGTTCAGACCTCCATCAAGGGGTAGAGATAGGATGGAGAAGGATCATGGCTTTTGCACCAAAGAGGAAGAGGACGTTCCATCAGAGGCACTCCGGCAGGACTAGACCTGGGGGGAATGACCCCTTTTTAGTGGAAGGCTTGGGACGTCTCCATCTCCACCATGACATCATCCAACCTCATGGATGCTTTTGGAGGCAGACTAGGCAGCAGTGGCACATGTGGCATGTTGGAGAATCCCCTGGGGGGCTAACGTTTTGCTCCTTGGTGTCTCAATTGCCCTAGAAAGGGCTAGCGCCTCCCTTGGAGGGGATTTTACTCTCATTTTGAATTGATTAGGGCTTTTTACTTATCATTTAATGTAAAAACAATATGATTTTGACATTATGGCCTTGTCGACCTTTTTATGACCTAAAAGGTAAAATTAGGTCATTGATACACTATATATTGAGGGTTTTGACTCTCATTTTTACAATCAATTATCACTCACTCATAGCGAGGTCTAATTTTTAGCGCCCTATTGGGGTTTTTGGCTGAACTAAGTGATGCGCACTTGTTGAAGGAAGAGATTTTTGGCATTTATGGTGTTTTTCTTGAAGGAAGGTGTTACAACTAGGGTTTGCATGGTTATTTCTTCATGAATTGTAAGTGTTTTTTCTGCAAAACTTCTTATTGAATGGTTGTAGTTTAAATTTCTTGTATATTGCTTATAAATATTGTTGAATCAAAACCCTAGGGGACAAACACACAAGTAGGTCATTGTCTCATGTCCCCTGATAGAGAAACCTTTAGCCATTGAAAGGGAAGAAGAGAGCCTAGCCATAGCTACACTCCTTGCTTCTCTTTCCCCTGTGCTAGTCGTACCTTTAGAATCCAAGAGAGGGAGACATCCTAGGCCTAGGTTATCTACACCTAGGGCCATTTTTCCCTTAGGGTTTGAAGAAAGAGCCTTGCCATAGCAACACTCTCCCTCTTTAAGCTCTCTCGTCTTGTTTTTGTGCTTCATCTGAGCTAGTCATTTGCTGGGAAGGAGGAGAGAGCATGAGGCCTTGCTTTTGCAACACCAGAGTGAGCTTCTCTCCCCTAGGGTTCTGTCTTTGAGGCCCTGCTTTAGCAGCACCTTGAAACTTTTCCCTCCAGTCCTTTTAAAATCTCGTCTCCTTCAACCTGTGCGTCCTTCACTCTTTTGACTCCATTTAACCCCAAGGCACTTATCTCTAGCCTCAACGTTGAAGTAAGGCCTTGATCCAAACACTCTCAAACTCTTTTGAATTGAAACCCTAACTACACTAACCCTAACCTATTAACCCTAAGTTGCTGACGTCATCTTTGAATATTTCATCTTTATTGCAGCAACGTTTCATCTTGTGAGCAATTGAATGGTAGTTGAAGGCATTAATTGAGCTAAGAAGTGATTTTTCATATTAAATGTTGTATCATTCTAGTATTTATTGGTGAAGTGACATTATTGCTATTGCTACTTTTTAAACATTGACTTCGTCAACATTTACTTTCAAATTGCTCATATTGAATGTAAGATAGTCACTGATTTATATGAGGTATTAACCAAGATTGCATGTATTAGTTTCCTTATTGTGTTGTCTCAAGCAGGTGCTCTTCTTTTCTTTGGTTATACTCTATTATTGGTTGTTTAGTCGGGACTATATGATTGGCAGTAATCTGTGAGGGGGGGATTTGTCTTTGTACTGTTAGCCTTTGCCCTTTCAAAACCCCAGGTTACCGGGGACGTCTCCCCTAGGCCTAGCCTCCCTAAATAGAAAGAACCTCCCCATTGTGGTGACATTGGGTGGGGAAGGTTCCTGTTTCACCAATTTGACCTACTTTCCTTTAGCCTTTCTTGTAGCTACAAATTGTGCGATAACATTCCCAAAATAACCTTTCTTTCTGCTTTGGCCTGCTTCCAACAAGCCCCCAACACTTACATGTGGCTCGGTTTGATTAAGGTTGGTTGTCATTGATGTCAACCCTTGAAGAAAGTTCAGTAGCAAATTTCGGTAGCACAAAGGTCTGGGTAATGGACCCAAGTTTGTTCGATGTCAAGATGACTCATTATTGTCTTGTCATGGTTGATAAGAAGTACAAATGGATGAACTCCAAAGTGGTCCCCTTATGGTGAAATCCGTCACGGGAAGACGCTTTGCGGATTGAGTTATCCTAGAAGTATGGTTAGAGAACCCATGCTTAATTATGGAATAATGAGATTAAGGTCAGTGAATTTGTCAGTGAAACTATCATAGATGGATAGTGCTTGTCATGCCATTTTCGTTGGTATGTGGAACGTCACATAAATCCTCGCGGTTAGAGAGTTATGGCCATGTGAAGTTGGAGGACCCTCATGAGTCATATAAAATCCCCTAAAAGTCAAAGTGTTTGCAAGGTAAATTATTTAAATAATAAAGTAAATGGAGAACTCCCAAAAATAAGGAAAATGTAATGCTACATGAAAGCATAAATAAGAGGCAAATATTTCTCATTTAATCACACTTGAACATATTGAATATATTTTTTTGTGTGAGGCTTATTCCAAGTACTCATTGATACATCTGAAGTTGCTAAAGTTTGAGGTAGTACGAAGGGTTGACGGACAAATTCTCAGAATTACAGTGCTTATTAAAAAACCCTATTTTCTGAGGCGTACGCGGGCTGACAGTGTATTAGGGTGCGTACATATTGAGGCGTATGCGGGTTGGTCGTGTATTAGGGTGCGTACATGTTGAAAATCCATGGAAACTTGAAAAGATGAAGATGCAGAGGTTCTAGATTCTGAGATCAAGCTCCCAGGAAGGTCTACAGTGCTCAGATACATCATATCTATCCATTGGTTCAAAAGGTATGTCTTATTTCTATGAATAGTTGGATTTTGATGTATGCATGAGAAATGGTTATGGATATTTGGGGATTCTCCCTAGAGAGACTAGTGGATGCATGGGATCTTCTGCATAAGTCAGATCTGCAGAAATACAGTGCTGGTATATTTATCATTGATACTTCTTGTTGAGGCACATCTTGTATTTCTTGGCATATGGCTAAGGGTTTGTGGTACATGGTTGAGAGTGTGTATTTGTGAAGTGGTTGATGTATTGAGAGGCTGAATATCAGAAAGGGTTTGATAACTAGATCATGTGAGGATTATTATACTTGTTCATGATTATACACACCTATATGGCACATGACTAGAGAGAGATATATATGCTTTGGGTAAAGGTTATGTATGAGGATGCATGCACAGGGTACAGTTACAGTCTGGATATAGTGACAGGTTACAAATCTATGTGAAAGAAGTTATAGAGGGTCAGAAGTTTTTAAGAGAAAGGAAACCCTAGTTTTCAGAAGGCATACGTAGGCTGCATAACAGTTTGGTTGCGTACATATGTGGGCTGCATAACAGATAGGGCACGTACATACGCGTGCTGCAACACTATAGGTCGTGTACCTGTTGTATTTTTGTTGATACATGTTCAGCTAAGGTACAGATTGATTACAGGGCAGTTGTACAGGTTGGATGTGGGTCAGTGGTACAGGTTGATACAGTTGTACAGAGGTATATCTCACAGCAATAGTGTGGCAGTGGTTTCATCATTCTAATTATACTTTAGGGAGGTTGGACCGGGCAAGGACAAGTGGTTGTAGCCACCTTCCGGTTGTAGCCGGAGAACATAGGGGGTTGCAGCCTCCTTCTAGTTGTAGCCAGAGAATTGGGAAGTTGGAGCTTCCCACAGGTTGCAGCCTGAGAAACTAGGGGGTTGGAGCCTCCTTCCAGTTTCAGCTGGAAAACAAAGGAAGTCAGTGCTTCCAATGAATGTAATTCTTCCAGACATATAAGAAAAAGCATTCTGTGGTTTTCTCCCATGTTGGGTTTCCACCTAAAACACTCATGTACTTTGTATGTGTATGATTGTTCATTTTTTCATTGCTTATTTACTCTGCAGTTATTGGATGATAATCCTACATTGGTATTTCACTTGGATTATATGGTTAAAAAGGATTAAATTGCTCTATTTTTTATTCACCCCCCCTCTCAGTTATCCAACAGCTCGTCCTAAGCCACCTAACCTCTATGTGCTTCGTCGATCTCACTTATGATCGCTTGGAACTTCTCCATCAGCTTCGTTGTTTGCATTTGGGCCTGCACGGTCTTCTCCTTGAGTGCATCCAATACCTGCACTACAACCTCGTCGCTGACCAACTTCGCATATTATGCCTGGGTTTGTGCCATATATGTTTTGGCTTCCTCTGCTTGTGCAATGACCTCTGTTACTCGCTCCTAGAGCGGTTCCATTTGATCCCAGTGCTCCTTTTTATGCGTCTACACAATTATGAGTTATGCCTGCAGTTTCTTCATGTCTTATGCCCCTTTGATGCTCTTCATGATCGACATGGTCTTCTGCCTCTGCTTGAGATCTTGGATAGTTTCACTTATCCTTTATCCTTCTTGGTCCCACTGCTGGACCTTCTAATCCTCTTCCAGTTGTGCCCCTTTCTCAAACAAGTCTTCCACCGCGTGGACCTATCGTTCCATCTCCTGTATCTTCTTTGTTGCCTCATGTTTCCTTTGTTCCCTCACCTTCGGTGGAGTGGTAGGTGTGAGTTGCTCCCGAAGATTCTCGATCTCCTGTTAGTATTGATCAATTGTCTGCACAATCTGATTAATCTTCTCAGTTGTCATGAGTTCGGTCGTCTGCGCGGTTTTTGGAATTTTCTCATAGGCTACGACCAATTTCTGCTCCAGTTCCTTCACACGTTCCCTCTCCTCTTTGGTCTTGAGCTTGTCCTGCTCGAATACCAATTCTAGTTCATCTCGTTTATCATTTACTTGCTCCAATTCAGCTGTATCTATGCGTGCACAAGACTGTACCTCCTGTGTAACACTAACTTGTAATTTATACAAAGCCTTGGTTGGTATCCGCGGCAATACCAACTGCAGTTGGGCCAAGTCCTTTAGGGGTGTCTACCTAACGATTTCGTCCATGCGCAGCATGTTGGGTGTGACGTGAAATGTTGAAATCGATTGTGTTATCGTCTGGACTGTGTCTCGCTTGCTTGCTCCAGCTTCTCCTCCTGTCTGTGATGCTGACGGGATCATTTCTACGTTGTTATCAGCTGCCTACGCTTCCCCAATCTGCCTGAGGAGTTTTCGCGTGTATGCCAGCTCTTCTTCAATTTTGTTCCTTTGGCATGCAACATTCTCAAAATCCTTGAATGTATGATCCTGGACCACTTAGGCCACCATTTCTGCATCATCCTTCGTGATCGTGTATTCTGGAGGCATTCTATGCGCCTTCGTCTTCTTGAGCGCACCCCCTGTCTGGGTGGTTGGTTGCTTAGTCTGGCTTGAATCTTGTGGCGTAGAACTTGATGTAGTCCCTTGTGTTACCTCGACCTGTTTCTTTCGTACTTGGGACACCTGTGTGTTGTTCTTCTTCCCCATCTGGACTCATGTCTTGGATGTCCCCCCTTTCTTCTGTTGTGGCTTATTTTGACCTGTCCTTGGTTTCTTGGGCATTGTTACTTCCTGGGGCTATGTATGTGTCTGCCCTACCTCCTCAGCATGTGTATGTTCTTGTCTTGCCTCCTCCTCCTCTATCTCTACGGGTATTTCTCGAGTGAGGACTGGAATCCTCCATTCGTCTTCCCAATCCTTAATGGCCATTTGTATGTCCCCCTCCGTGATGCAGTACAACAGTTGGCCATTGCTTGTCGGGGTCCTTCTGCGCCTGCATCCACATCGCATGTCTAGTGGCTTTGAATTTGGCTATGCCCTTATACCGTGCAATAGCTTCCGGTGTTATCATCCAAGTATTGGCAATGGTCTCATGTAGGTCGTAGAGATATCCTTCGAATATAGCTACATTCATTCTTCTATTATTGGCATCCAAAGCGGCTCCAATCGATAAGTATCGCACGTTGTGGCAAGGATTGGGTCTAGTGGTGAAAAATGTGTAATCTGGTTCCTTCCATCCCATAATGGCTATCAGGATGATCAACCATGAAAAATGAAATTTGGTCCCCAGATCTTGCGCATCCTTGCAGTCATCTAAGAGCAGATTCAAAAAGCAGGGGCCCAACTGAGTGTGTTTCCCTCGGCACATTGTGTTGCAGCGGCGACAACCCCGGCTGGGACTTCCTCCTTGCGGCATTTTCTAAGCAGCTTGCATGCCATAATTTTTGTGACAATTCTTGTCGCGATGTCACTAATCCGCTTGATAATGATTCTGCGCGACCCCCTCTCTGTGTTGTATATCTTCTTCATCTCCTCGGACAACGTTTTCTCCTTTGTTTTGTCCGCGAGGAACTGTGTGAGATCCATGCCCCGTGATGGCATCCCTGTGATGTGTGCGATGAGATCGACATCTATTGAGATGAGTTGTTCCAGCCACAAATATCCCCCATGAGTGACTGCCATCAACTGCTTGACGTAGTTGTTTGCATATTGGCCTCTCCCAAAGTGTGGTAGGTCCAACAAACCTAAAATCCCAATTTTGGCCAGTCCTGTTGCCCACTTGAGTGGTTGATGAATTGGTTCCCCAAAGGGATCTATACCCACAATCTGTAGGTAGACTTTCGTAGTAAACTCCGAAAACTTGTTCGTGTCTGTTACATCATGGTATGAGTACCTTAATTTTTCTACATAACCTAACAAATATGCGTTTACCCATACCCCTTCTGGTATGCACAAAAAAACAATTGTTGCGGCGGGTTATCTGCGCAGTGACCTAGGTATTGTTTGCTTCTCCTTTCGTTGTGGTGGTTGGCTCGAGGTTCCAGCCTCCATTGTTCCTTCTTCAACATACTCCTTTGGTTAGCCAGTGACATCATCCACTGCTCCCTCCTGTGGTTGTTTCGACACAGTTATCTGTGATTCTTATGGCACGATCGTTTCTTCCTGGTTTGGAGCCATCCCATTGACTCTCGAGGCTTCTTCAGGGTTTTTTGGGTGCCCTAGGTTGCCTGCATCTTAATTATGTTGGCCCTGCCCCTCTTCCTACATATCAATGTCCATGCCCGCAGGCGTTGTCTGTTGGGTTTCTTCTTCGATGCGTGTGGGGCTGCCCATTGTTGTATCTGGTGATGGGATTTCATCCACATTGACGACTTATGGCAATGCAGATGGTTGTTGTTCGCTTTCCTGCGATTGTGTTTGTTCTCTGGTCCTAACTCGAGGTTGTCTAACTGTATCGCTTAGTTCTCCTTGTTTAGGTGGTGCCATGGTGGTAGAAACTTGTCGTTCGTCGAGCTCAATAACCTCTGCAACCTCTGCAAACTTCACTCTCTGTTTTGTATGCTCTATCGCTCTTTGCCTTTTCCAATTTTGCAATAAGATTTTTCTCCCGCGTCCTTGCTTTGTATTGGCGTCATGTGAAGCTTGTCGAAGATGTTGTCACGATTATGGAATCAATGAACCGTTGGTTCCTTTATACTTTCCATTGATTTACCTCATCGTCTCTAATTGGTGTGATTAATGCGACGTCCCGGCAGTCGTTTCTGGCATTCAATTCCACTAGCCTTCATCACTTAGCCCTTCTTTTTCCATAGCCGCCTTTCTCGCTTGTTTTGCTTTGGACTGACCATTGGCCTTGTCTCCATCGGGCTCGTAGTACAAAGCATGCGTGATCCTTATCCTTTCTTTGCATTGTACCTCTATTGCTACCTTTTCATATCTTGCGCACTCCTTCTCCTTTCGCACAAGGTACCTCTGTTGGTACCTTCTTCTTCTTTTTTTTTCACAAACTGCACGGTGACTTTCAAGTTGCTAGTGGTTGATTTTCCTTGTACAGCTTCAGTCGACTCCAATTGATCATCCCTCTAATTTTGCGCCTTCTAAGTCCTTCAATTGTACAACTCCCCCACCTGTGACAATTTTTACTTCATATGGTCCTAACCAGTGCATTCTGAGTTTTCCCAGATGTTGAATGGATTTACTGTCATACATCAACACTAAGTCTTTTGCCTTGAAAGTTTTCCTCTTGATATGTATGTCATGCCGAGATTTGTCCCTTGCTTTCTGAACTTGTTGGTGGTACCCTGCTAGGATCCTTTCTTCCTCCATGATAATCAATTGATTCAACTTGTCCTGTAATACGTTTTGTTATATCATGTTTGTAATAGTTGCTACGCGCAGACTAGGTACCAAAAATTCTAATGGTACCACTGCCTCTTGTCCATATACCAATCTGAATGGCGTGTGTCCTGTCAACTTCTTCCATGTGGTCCTGTACACCCACAATACTGCTGGTATTTTTAGGTCCCAATGATCCCTATTAACATTACAGATCTTCGTCAATGCATTTTCAAGGATTTTGTTAAATGCTTCTTCTGTTCCATTGGCATGTGGGTGATATGGTGTACTCTTTTGATGATGGACTTCAAATTCTTCAGTCATGGGCTTAATAGTGTTGTTAATGAAGTGACTACCTTGGTCGCTCATCAAAATCCTTGGGAAACCAAATCTAGAGATCACATGTTCAAATAGAAAGTCTGTTGTTGTTTCTGCACTGCAATCTTTGACTGGTGCTGCTTCTGCCCATCTTGTCAGGAATTTATTCACAGTGATAATGTACCTTGCTCTTGTCCTCTTTGTTGGTGAGTTAATTGGTCCCACAAAATCTATTGCCCATTTGTCAAATACCTTCAATGTTACCTGTGGTCGCAGGGGCATCTCGTCCCTTCTATTTGGTTTACCAACTCTCTGACATACATCGCATCTCCAGAAGTACTCTTTCGAGTCTCTGTGAATGGTCGACCACCATAGTCCTGCGCGTAATACCTTCTGCGCAGTAGCTTTTCCTTTGTAATCTCCTCCTGCTATTCCTTCATGGGCTTCTGCTAAAATCCTTGGTCTTTCATGTTCTAGAACATATCTTTGCAAGATGTTATATGCGCCCATTTTGTATAGGTGTCATGCAATCAACTGATAGTATGTAACCCAGACTACCAGGTTTTTCTTCTGCGTGGTGTTATATTCTTGCGGCGCAGTACATTTAATCAAGTACTGGATGATGTTTGCAAATAACTGTGCGTCTGGAAAGTTGTCTTCTAAATTTGTGGGTTCCTCTCTATTCGTGACCCTTGATAGGTGGTCAGGTCTTGCGTTCAAGTTCCCTGGCTTGACTATTACCTCAAAATCAAATTCTTGAAATAGTAGTAACCATCGACAGATTCTCCCCCCCAACATTGGTTTGTTGACTAGGTACTTAAGGGCTGAGTGATCTGTGAACATCTTAAAATGTTTTCCCAGTAAGTAATGTCTGAACTTTTGTAATGCATAGGCCATAGCTAGGCCTTCCCTCTCTGTAGTGTTGTAGTTCTTCTCTGATTCTGACAGTTTTCTGCTAGCAAATGATATAGAATGATCCAATTCTCATGCTCCTGGTTGTGCCAAAATAGCTCCAAGTGTTATGACTGATGCATCTACATGTACGTGGAATGTATTCTCCTAGTCTGGGAATACTAGTATTGGAGTTGTTACCATATTGTCTTTTAGCATATCCAGACTGTGTTGACAATATTCATTCCACTGAAACTTTGTATCCTTCCGTAATAGTTTCTCCATTGGCGCAGTGATCTTCACGTACCCTTTGATAATTTTTCTGTAGTATCTCGTGCGTCCCAATGTTTCTCTTAGTTGACAAATTGTTTTTGGTGGTGGTAGGTTAACGATTACTGCAATCTTTGCAGGATCTACTAGTAAACCTTGCTTGCATACTATATGGCCCAATAGTATCCCAAACAGTGTTCCGAAGATGCACTTCTTGATGTTTAATGATATATGGCATTGCCTACATCTTTCTAACATCAGTCGCAAGACATCTACATGGTCTTTCAACAGACTATAGACTGTCCAATCGTCCAACTATACCTCTAGAAACTGGTGGATAAATTCCTTAAATGCAGCTATGACTACTATGGAAAATATTGTTGGTGCATTCTTCAGTCCAAATGGCATGACCATGTACTGGTAGGATCCCCATTTTGTAGCAAACGTGGACTTGTGTCTGTCTTCCGGTGCTATTTTAATCTGGTGGTAGCCTGAGAATCCATCAGTGAATGAGTAAACTTTGTGTCCCCCTACGTTATCCAACACTTCATCTATAAGCATGAGTCATGTAGGCACGCATCGTTCAACTTCACAAGTTGACACATATTCTTAGCCCGCCTTGTTTTTTCTCCTAAACTTCCATTGGGCTTATCCATTCTGATTCTTCTATAGGTTCTATGATTCTGGCTTCGAGCATCCTATCGATCTCAGCTTTGATTTTTTTCTTATAGATCGGATTTAGTTTGTATGGTCATTGTCTAATCAGTCTTGCCTCATATCTGATTGGTATCTTCATTTCACCTAACTCTCCTGCTATGCCCTTCGTTTCTATAAACATTGTGGGGAATAGATCGTTGTACTCGCTCAGTAACTATGTTATGATTTCGACTGTCTGTTCATACCAATAGTCTCCAATGTTGTCCATTTTGGGATTCTCAACTGTCTCAATGTTGACTTTCTTCACCTTGATCGGCACAACAATTACTTCTGATTCTAGAGGTGGATCATCCACTTCTCTTTCGCCTTCCGCTTCCTCGATTTGAATATTGCGTGGATCATCTTACTCTGGTACTTATTCCTGCACATGGTAGCAAGACAACAATTCTTTCATTGTTTGTTTGTTCCATTGTTGTTCCTTTTTTATGAGTTTGATTTCGGGTTCCTTAATGAATTTCACCCCTCTTATTTTCTTAAGTGTTGCATCTATGTTGGGGTTCTCATGCTCGAATGAGAAAGTGACAGTAAACTTATGTTGCAATACTGGCCAGCTTGTAGTTCCTCTGCACAGTTCCTGGTCCGTATACCAGTTTGTCAGTATGCCCTCTGATGTGTGTATGAAGTGATGAGGCCATTCCTCTGGGGGGTGTCATTTTCCACAACACTCTACACTTCTCCAAGTGTTTCGCTGGTGCCCCCTGTCCATCATAAATTTGTTGCTAGTTACTTTTTTATTCTTCGCCAAACCTTATGCGTAGTAACCACTTACATTGGTACCAATCCTTGATTGTTTCTTTGTGTGCGCTCCACCATCTTGCAGGTGTGGCCTTGAGTGCTATATCGAGTGCCAAGAGTCTCTAATTTTCTATTACCTCGTCCTCATACTGTGTCAAGAATACTTCTAGATCGTTTACCCCATGGAAACTGGGTGGTTCCCTTATCTTTGTACCTACCCATCTTAGTTCGCGGTCTATTATTGCTCATCTTCTTGTGGAGACTTTGTGTAGCCTTTGTTGCTAGTTCTCTAAACATGTATTTGAGTCTGATGCACATCAAGTAATGCTCCACCAACTGAGTATCCCATCTGCAGTTGGGTTTATGTAATCCTCATCTCGCACAGTTGTCTTGTACAACTGGCTAATTTCCTCCAAGTCCAAGCAAGTAGGCTCTACAAACCTCTCCCCTTCTGATGGGTCTAATGGCGCAATGACCATGTACTCTCCTAACTCGAATGCCATATTTCGTGTCTTTAAATTGATTATGGCGTGGTTATAAAATGCCCAATCCAAGCTTAGCAGTGTTGGATATGGTGTTGTGTCGTCCACTATTTCAATCACTTCGAAGTCTGCTTTAGTGCGTAATCCATCCAGGTTTATTCTCACTCCTTTCAGTCTGCCAATTGGTAGAACTTTGTGTTTGTTTGATAGTTTTAGTTGAACGGGTGAATATCCTAATGTGGGCTCTCCCATACATTGCCATGTCTTCTTAGGTAATACATTGACTTCGGATCCTAGATCCAATATGATATCTCCCATGCTGAAATCTCCAATGTTGGCGGTCAGCCTGAACTCCCTACTTGTTCTTCTCCTTGTATGTAGGCGATTGACTATTTTTTGTTCTAGTTTTTCGTCTGTCTCTATGCTACATTTTTCTAATATATTTTTCAATATTTTGACATAGGATAGATCATTCAATAATTTTACAATGATTGTAAAAAGGCTTTGATCGTACTTACTTGTCCAAGGGGTTGCATTTCTCTGGTATGATCCAACGATGGAGGCATCTCGTACTCTGGTACTTCCTTGCTTTGTTGTGCAGTTGAAGTCGACGTGGTGTCTTGCTTTAGAAACTCTTGTCTGGCTTGCTTAAATGTTTCCTTCTTATCCTGCACATCGAATTGTTTCCTTGGTTCGACATTCTTCTTCACCCACTGATGTTCTACCGGCTCTTATCGGACTACGTCATTGCCTTCTCCTCCACGCTTAACTATGTTTATGTTTCGTCCTTCATGATTTGCTTCGGCTGGTATCCATTAAACATTTTGTTTGTTCTAATTCCTCTTTTTTTGGATCTTCCTTAGTAACATAGGACATTCTTCTGTGTCATGATCCGATGCGCGACAATACATACGCGTCGCTGGTGGAAGTGTACATTCTCTTGCATAGTGTCCTGGTTTTTGATAGTTGTGGCATACCACCGGTCCTCTACCTCTTCCAAAGCCTCCTCTTGCTCGTCCTCCACCTATGTAGCCAACTCAATCTCCTCGCGACGCGTTATATTGAGGCGCATGATTTTACTGCGCGGTATTGTACTGAGGTTGTGCTGTGTTGTACTATGGCTGCGCAATATTATATGGTTGTTGCGCAGTGTTGTATGGGGCTGGTACTTGGTTAAACTGAGGAGCGGCTTACCTGGTCATCATTTATGCTTGCAACTTGTAATGATCCCAAACCAAATTCTTTCTTGGAATCACTAACTACTACTAATTTATTGAGTTATTAAGTGCATACAAGATTCATCAACACATGGAGATCACAATATATTCAAGATGTAGAAGCACAAGCAAAGATCTGACCTTTTCATTATGAGCAATGTAAGATCAATACAATAGATGGTCGATCTGGCATAAACCTCAGATGGTCGTGCAAGCAATAGATATGAGCTTCTGCAAAATGCTCCCGACAATACAAAATAAGCCTCCAAAGGCTGGATATACAATGAAGACTAAATCAAGCAGATCTGAGCCGCACTAATGCTCAACCTCCAAGCTGGAAAGTGCCACATCGTACTAGAATGCTGAAGCCCTGAATAATTCTGACCTCCTACCAAAAGTGTCTAATCATCCCGAGAAATATGCCAAATGATAGATTGGGCAACTGTAAGGAAAACCCAGATGTTCAAATTCCCAAATCCACTCTCAAACCCCGTAGATCTGAATTCTTCACTGAATGGTGTGCCCCACTGGATGACTGAAACCCTAGCTAGTTCGGCCCTGATGAAGGAGGCCTCCAAATGCTCTGAAACTCTCCAAGAATATAGAT
>ML798720.1:305051-331581 GCA_009831015.1 Picea engelmannii | reverse complement strand
GTTTGTACAGTAAAACCCCCAAACTGAATGCTCAAGAGCAATAACAAGCAATACACCAAATTCAGAATGCCTAATAGGTGCGCCCCAGTCTCTTACTTATACTTTTTCTTCTAATTCTTTGTTGAGTTAGGTTAACTCCCAGGGTTAACTTCTATTCTTCTGTTGAGTTATCTTTTACTCCTTTTATCCCTTTTCTTTCTTAAGTCAACTTAAAAATATAACTTTAGCCTAGTTGACCTTCCCCTTCAGTACGAGACAATGACCTAATGGGGGTGCCCAGGCCACTGAGTCTCCTCATCACCTCTCTAAGAGATGGGGGACATTGCAGTCTCCCTTGCTTGAAATTGCTTGTCCTCAAGCAATTCCAAACCTGCTTCTCTTACCACGTGCTCCCCTTCCCAGGTGGCATCCTCAATGGGTAAATCCTTCCACCTGATCAGGTACTCCTTGATGCTCCGGTTCCTGAGCCTCTTATCTCGAACTTCTAATACCTCCTCCGGAATCAAAACAAGTTGTCCCTCCCCATCCATGGGGGGTAATACCTCAATAGGTTTGATGTGTTGACCGAGGGATTTCTTAAGACAAGAGACATGGAAGACATTGCGTATTTTTCTACCCTGTGAAAGCTCCAGCTCGTAAGCTACGACCCCTATCTTCCTGCTGACTTTGTAGGGTCCAAAGAAACGTGGCTGCAGTTTCTCCGCTCCGCTCCTTTTTATGGAAGCCTGCTTGTATGGTTGTAGCCTCAGATAGACCAAATCGCCAAACTCAAAAGTACGGTCAACTCTGTGCTTGTCTGCTTGGACCTTCTGCTGGTTTTGTGCCCTCTGTAGATGATCCTTCAGTTCCATGAGAATGTCTTGGCTCTGCTGCACCCAATCCTGTACCATCGGTGCCCTGCTGTCACCGAACGCAATCTCCACAAACGATAAAGGATCGTAGCTATACAAGGCTCTGAATGGTGACATGCCAATGGACATATGCTGGGTGGTGTTGTAGCAATATTCTCCTAGAAGCAACCATCTAACCCATGCTTTTTGTTGCCCTGCTACATAGTTTTTGAGGTAGCCCTCCACCCACTTGTTGACTATCTCCGTTTGTCCATCCGTCTAAGGGTGATAGCTGGTGTTAGGAGTCAAGGTTGTACCAACCAACCTGAATAATTCCTGCCAGAAGGTACTCATAAACCTGTTATCCCTATCGTTGACAATGTTCTTAGGTAGGCCGTGCAACCTTAAAATCTCCCTGAAGAACAATTCGACCACCTGTGTTGCACTGAAGTCGGTAGCTATGGCGAAGAAGTGTGCAAACTTTGTTAACCTGTCCACCACTACAAATATGTGGTCTTTCCCTTGCATATTTGGCAGCCCGGTGATGAAATCCATGGATATGCTTTCCCACTTGTGCTCTCGAATGGGTAAGGGTTGCAATAATCCTGCTGGGTGCGTGTGCTCATCCTTGTTTGCCTGACATGTCATACACTCTTTAATGTGCTTAATCACATCCTCCTTGAGTCCCTTCCAAGAGAATATTTCTCTCACTTGCCTGTATGTCTTGCTAATCCCCTGATGTCCTGCCATTGGTGAGTCATGGCACGCCTGCAATACCTTGGCCTTAAAGGCCGACCCAAGAACCAAGAAGATTTGGTCTTTGTAGTAGATGAGGTCATTTATCACCTTGAAATCCTCATCTTGTACCTGTCCGTCCAGTAGCTGGCACGCAAATTGATCTTCTGCATACTCCATCATCAGGTGGTTTTTCCAGTCAACTGTTACCCCTGTTATGGCAAGGATGGATGGCCTCCTGGATAAGGCATCAGCCACCACATTGTTCTTCCCTTTGACAAACTCAATGTCAAAGTCATAGGCCTTTATTCTGCTTACCCATTTTTGTTGCCTCTCGTTCAAGTCCTTTTGTTCCAACAGATATTTGAGACTGTTATGATTTGACTTGACAACAAATCGAGCACCTACCAAGTATTGCCGAAATTTGGCCAGTGCATGCATGATAGCTAGCATTTCTTTGTCATAAATGTTGTAGAGTAGCTCGGGACCCCTGAGTTTCCGACTCTCGTAGGCAAGAGGGTGCCTCTTCTGCATCAGTAAGACCCCTATTCCTTCCCCGAATGCATCACACTCTAAGGCAAATGGGAGGCTGAAATATGGAAGGGCTAAGACTGGGCACGTACTCATCACCTTCTTCATCTTGTCCATCGTTATTTGAGCCTCTTCGTCCCACTTGAATGCTCCCTTCTTCGTCAAATCGGTAAAAGGTGCACACAGTTGAGAGAACCCCTTGACAAACTTCCTGTAATATGTGCACATCCCCAGAAATCCTCTCAATTCTATGAGTGTCTTAGGAGTGGGCCATTCCATGATGGCTTCAATTTTCTCCTGATGTACCTGTACCCCCTTTCCTCCGATAATGTGTCCTAGATAAAGGACCTCCATCATTCCAAACTCACACTTGGACTCCTTAGCATATAGCGACTGCTCCTCCATAATTGACAAAATCCGATCCAAATGCCTAAGATGCTCCTCCCATGTCTTGCTGTAGATAAGCAAGTCATCAAAGAATACCAACATGTATTTCCTCAGCTGCTCGTTGAACACATGGTTCATACATGATTGGAACAAAGCAGGGACATTGGTTAACCCAAAGGGCATCACCAAAAACTCATAATGATCGTAGTGACATCTAAAAGTTGTTTTTGAGATGTCTTCCTCCCTCATCTTGATCTGATGATAGCCAGAACGAAGGTCAATCTTAGTGAAGTAGACGGCCCCATGCAATTCGTCCAACAATTCATCAATCCTTGGTATTGGGTACCTGTTCTTGATGGTCTTTTTATTCAAGGCCCTGAAGTCAATGCACATCCTCATAGTTCCATCCTTCTTCTTCACCAGCACCACTGAAAAAGCAAAAGGACTATTGCTAGGCCTGATGTGCCCCATGTCCAGAAGTTCCTTGATGGCCTTCTCTATCTCGTCTTTGTACTTCTTGGGATGTCTGTATGGTGTGGTGATCACTGGTTTGGCCCCTTCCTCTAGCTCAATAATGTGCTCAAATACTCTATCTGGCGGAACACCTGGAGGAATAGGCCCAAACACCTTGTGGTGCCTATCAATGATTTCCTTGATCTCTAGAGTCTAGTGAACCTTGCCCTATTCATCCATCCGTGTCACAATCCTCATTTCGCTGCATATACTATCTCATCCCTCCGGAAGATGGTTTCCATCCTCTTTCCCGTGACTACCATTGCAGCATTCCATGTCATGCCCCGAAGCACTACCTTTCATCCACCCTCTTCTGTGAATGACATTTCCATAGTTTTGTAGTTGGTGGTGATAGGGCCCAATGTGCTGAGCCACTGAACTCCTAGCATGATATTGGTATCTAGAAGGTCCATGACATAGACGTCTTGTATCAGCTCATGCCTTCCCAAGGTAAGCTTCATGCCCGGAATATATATGTCACAGGGCATAGTGCTTCCTCCTGCAACCTCCACTTTGAATCCTTCAAATTCTACTGTGGGTATGTGCCTCCTCTTCAATAATGCCGCATCAATGAAGTTGTGGGAAGCTCCTCCATCATTCAAGACCGAAACTCTTTGACCCTGCAAGACCCCCCTCATTCGGAAGGTGTTATACTTGGGCACTCCACTGATAGATGCCAAGGTGGCCATACTATCCTGTCCTGTGATCTGTTCCTCCTCTACTGCTTCAACGGTTTCTGCCTCCATGTTCTGTATCTGTCCAATCTCATCTTCTTCTTCATTATCTGAAGTGACCTCAATGTAATGTACCTGTCCACGTCCCATGCACTTGTGTGAGGGATTCCATGGTTCCTTGCATGTGAAGCAGAGTTGCTTCCTCCTTAGTTCTCTCCTAGTGTTGTCATCTATTTTGCCACGACCCCTGTCAAAACCCTTAGGGTCACATCCTCCCTGATTTATTGGAGGCCTTTGATCTCTTCCACCATTGTTAAGAGGTGGTCTGGGTATGAATTTTGGTTTAGCAGCTGGACCCAAATCCCTCGTCTTCCAAATGGCTTCCTGTAGGTTGGTAGGCTTGAAGGCCATTACCCAACCCTTCAAGGGTTCCATCAACCCTTCTGTGAAAAGCATCATGAGCCTGGTCGGGGACATGTCTTGCACCATCACTACCAACCTCTGAAATTCATCAATGTATGCCTCAACCGTACCTGTTTGCTTGAGTTGGGTGAGTTCCCGGAAATGTAACTCAGGGTCTCCTTGATCAAATCTATCAATGAGCCTCTAAGTGAATTTTGTATAGGATACAATTTGATTGTGGCCGAGTGTGGTGAGCCCATGATACCACCAGTCGTGGGCCTTGCCATCCAAGTACATAGTGGCAAAATTGATGTCCTCCATCTCTCTCATGGGGTTAAGCTGCAGGTATGTATCCAACTTTTGCACCCACGACTACGCTGTCATCTTGGTCGTACCATCAAAGTATGGAATCTCTATCTTTCCTGCCCTTCGTTCAAACTCAAAACTGCCCCTATGGTTCATCCTAGGCTGATTTCTGAACCTGAGTTGGCAATATTGATCTAGGGACATTTGTCTTTGAACCTTCGTATCCAAGTTGTAGTATTCCTTGGTACTCCTTGCCAATTGTTCCACAAAGTCTTCGACCTGTTCATGTTGCCCTTGCTCATCTGTGAATGTGGGCATGTACAGTCTGGGGTTAGCTCTGCTACCCGAGTGTCGGCCTAGCTGTTCATCTGTGAACACTGGCATGTATGGTCTAGGATTGACCCTGCTCCCCATCTGACCATGGGACGTGCCACCTCCTAGACTTCCTTCTGATCCCGGTGCTTTCTCCGAGTTATATCTGATCTCCTCATGGGTTCCACCGGAACCACCAGTCTCCTTATTCCCATACGTATCAGGGTCCTTCCCCCGATGGGTTACTTGCATCAGAAGGTCAATTATCCGAGATTGGTTCTCGTTCATCTTTTGCAGATTCTCATCAACCTTCTTCAAGGTTTCAGAAATTTCGACCTGTCCCCTTCTGTTGGTTTCCTGGTACTCATCCAAGTGTTGGACCAATGTGCTTTCTGTGAGGTTCATGTTTTGTTGGAACTTACCAAATTCAACTACTAAGAAAGCCAAGCCTTGAGGCTCATGGTCATCCCCTGACCCTTCCATTTCGGCCTCTGTTTCACTGTTGTTTTTCTTTCTTCGACCCATAACAATTCCACTGTACCTCTGCATGCGCCGATCCTTCCACAGGTTTGGAGGATCGAAGCTCTGATACCACTGTAATGATCCCAAGCCAATTTTTTCGCTTGAGACCACTAACTAGCTTGGTTGTGTATGATGTGCATGTGTTTTATTGAAGTTCCAGATATTAAGTATGTTCATACAAGATTCATTCAACACATGAAGATCACAATATACTCAAGATATAGAACACAAGCAAAGATTTGACCTTTATTATAGAAGCAGAAATCAGATACAATAGAAAGAGCATATCTAGAATAATCTTTAGATGGTTCTAGTAAACAACAAATATGAGCTGCTACAAAATGCTCCCGTCAATACAAAAGAAGCCTCCAAAGGATGGATAAGAAATGAAGACCAGTACCAAGCAGATCTGAACACAAACCCTCCAGCTGAAGAGGCCACGCTCCATGAGAAGACTGAAGCCCTTAATAATTCGGCCTTGAAGGAAGATGACTCCAAATGAGCCCAAACTTGGTCAGATGATAGATTAGGGTAGTGGGATCTTCCTCCTGAAGTCTCAAGCCCAACGTCCAAGGCCAACCTCTCCAAATGCTGAATCTTCCAAGGGAGTTGCGCCCTCCTAAATGGAAAAAACCCTAGGCAACTCATCCTTGAAGAAATATACCTCCAAATGATGTGAAACTCTCCAAGAATGTAGATCGGGCTAAGAGAATCCCATGGGAGAAGTTTCAGATCCAGAACTCAAGAAGATCTCTCTAGATCTGAGAAATACAGAAAAGTGGGACGTCCGTCTAACCTCCAAATCGTCCCAAACTGTTGTTGAAGATTGAGTGATGATAACTCCTCAAAGAAACCCTCAAAATGATGATGGAGCACCTATAAGTAAAACCCAACTGATGGAATGCCCAACGCTCCTCCTTATTGGCTAGATCGACCCCTTCTCAATGGTATGGTGTGCCCTTGCTGGAAACTTCCCAAACAATACGGCCTTGCTATCTGATGAAGCTTTAGAAGGAGATATGCTGAAAATAGAATGGTGTGGAGGAATCTTTCATCCCCGAGACCAAGCTATGGAACAAGGTGAGTGGATATTTCACCACTGAGTTGCTCACAAGGGTTTGTACAGTAAAACCCCCAAACTGAATGCTCAAGAGCAATAACAAGCAATACACCAAATTCAGAATGCCTAATAGGTGCGCCCCAACCTCTTACTTATACTTTTTCTTCTAATTCTTTGTTGAGTTAGGTTAACTCCTAGGGTTAACTTCTATTCTTCTGTTGAGTTATCTTTTACTCCTTTTATCCCTTTTCTTTCTCAAGTCAACTTAAAAATATAACTTTAGCCTAGTTGACCTTCCCCCTCAGTATGAGACTATGACCTAGTGGGGGTGCCCAGGCCACTGAGTCTCCTCATCACCTCTCTAAGAGGTGGGGGACATTATAGAATCTCACTTTGTTACAGAAGAAGAAAATATACGAGAAAACTTTAATGAAGCATAAAAATATAGCGACTTGAATAATCCACAGGTCTTGTGCCTGCTAATAGCAAACACATAGATAAGTTTAGTACATTTTCTTAGCAGGTCCGAGACACTCAACGCACCTGCTAAGAAAATGTATTAAACTTTCAGAAAGAGGAGCCTCACCTCTAAAACTAATTACTAGTAAATCACTCAGAGCTAATTAATCTCACATTGAACAATAAAAAGATATGAGAGAAGCCAAAATGAGTAACTTGATATTATGAGAAGGCTTGCTAGGCCTTTATATAACATTACAAAATGGTCCATTGGACAAAGTAAAAAAGAGCTCATTAATTGAGTCTCTATTATTAGTACAATAGATCTAACTACCCAACTAACTAAGTAATGGAAAATAAAAGCCGATACAATAATGGGAAGAGCTCGTTAAATGAGTCCCTATTATTATAATAATAGATCTAACTACCCAACTAACTAAGTAGTGGAAGATAAAACCCAATAAAATAATGTAGAGGTGGGACTATATCTAACTACCTAGCTAACTAAGTAGTGGAAAATAAAACCCAATACAATAATGGAGAGGTGGGACTCTCATTGACCCATATGGGCAACCGTTAGCCCAATTAATTAATGAGGAAGTGGGCATCTCCTTGATCCACATGTACAATCTATTAGCTTTATAGTTTTATGACATTTGCATCCAAATTTAGACCATATACCCCCTAAAATTCGGATCATATAACTCTGGATTTAAAATAATATTATTTTATATTATTTCCATTTCAGTCGCCGACCGCTGGAGATTTCTCATAACAAATGCCCATTACCAAACTCGATCCCCCGATGCTCAATGGATATGGTTTTGATTATCTAAAAAAATTATTTATATTTCACGTAGTAAATGTACCTTGCAACTCAATCTCACGATGCTCAATGTCTATAGCTTGGAATATTTAACAATATTAATTTTATTACGTTTATATCATTAATCGGCCACCGGGGATCTCACATAGTAAATGTACCTTTCATACTCGATATTTTGATGCCCGATGGTTATAACTCGTAATATTCATTATTATTGTTGTTGGAAAAACGGAAATAATTCGCAGGTAATTTAAAAATAATCCTAGTTATATGAAATCTCACAAGCTATAAAATTTGCCTCTGTGCAACTTGAACCCAAGTGACTGGTTAAGTAATAGAATTCGATATTTTTCCCAGAAGGAGATAATCAAAGATTCTCCACTTCAGTTCAAATTTCTCTCTTTGGTGTTGTTTCATTTACAATTTCATTTATGTACAATATTAAATTTTGCATACGTAAATAATTCATATCTATATATCTATATATATATATATATTATTTTTTTTACCACCCACCATAATTTAAGGGAGTTTTTGGCTTAAGGCAATAAAACTCTTACAGTAAACTCTAAATTTCTACCAGAATTTACAACCCACCACAAATTAAGGGATTCTTTCCTAA
Source organism: Picea engelmannii (assembly GCA_009831015.1). Lineage (NCBI taxonomy): Eukaryota > Viridiplantae > Streptophyta > Pinopsida > Pinales > Pinaceae > Picea > Picea engelmannii. Next base: position 323,402 of record ML798720.1, on the reverse strand, counting down.
ATTGTAGGAAATGTAACCACCCTTCATAGCTACACCATATGAAAAATGCCAAATTTGCCATATTCTTCAAAACACAATTTAATATAAATGCTTATAAATACCCAAATAAAACTTATGAGCTTTTGTAATTTAACTCAATTAGGAATTTGTATATTTATTTCCTATTCTTTTCCTAATATCTCCTTACAATAATTTTTTGGCCTAGTTTAATACTTGGCCTATTCTCCTAAGGCCCAAACACAGATTTGATATCCTCCCAATTTCTAGTATAAAGGCTTCATGAGCTTAAGGTAAAATGATCTTATGTAGAAATTAAACCTTGTCCTTTTCATATGTTCTGTGAAGACTTTGATTGTTCAATCTTCACTACTAGCATACTAAATAGACTGTAATTTCTTAATCAACCTCAACATTCGCTCACAACAACATTTTTAAAACACAGGTAGTCAACAAGTGAGGTTATCAACCAAAATAAAATTCAGTTGTAACATTCTCTTAATTACACATAAATTTATCAGGCTATCTTTAGCAGAAAACTGAATTCACATTGCTCTGAAACATGTTCTACAATATTTCTGAACTTAACACTTGTAAAGAGTAGGCAAAGATATACTTATCAAAAAGTTAGAAAGTGTCGGTAACTGTTGAAGGGTGTGCCACTTTCCACCCAACCATAGGCACAACTGCACCTGCTATCTCTACAGTTGGTCACCCCCTAGCCAAAGTATGATGCCACGAGGGGAAATTCTTTTACTCAACATATGAGAAAAGATGAATGTTACTCTCCTTCACCTACATGAACTTAGCAAGTCAAGTCTTCAATCCACCAAGCAAGGGAGCCTACTCTTGCCTCAAATATCCACAATAGATAATGTACACAACACAAGGGAGGCCTTTCACTTCCCAACAATTCCTCATCGCCCTCCCCTCTTAGTGCCTTCATGTTTGCTTAGCCAATCACTCAAAAATTTGCATCCACGTTTATCAGCTTGATTTGTAGACAATTTCCAGTGCTTCCTACACCTAAAAAAAATATTTCTTCACTTCCCTTTGTTTTGCTAAGAACCAAAAGAGTTTTTCACACTCTCCTCAACTCGGATTTGGTAGCCAGACTCCACTGAGTGTATCCCCCCCTCTGCCCATGTTTTTCCTCTTTTTCTTTCCTTTTACAACAAGATTTCATGGGTCAAATCCCCCAATTCGTGGATCAGATCATAAACTTCCATAAGAGTACTATGCCCATTCTCTCATTGATTTCTGAGGAGGACCACCCAACCACCAGCTTGACGGGTAAATAATTTTTTTGGGTCAGAGGACAGTTATGGGTTTGAACATTTTTAATTCAATAGAGTACTACCTGGTAGGGGTCATCTCAACTAGTAATGGTTCCCCCTCACCATTGCCTCTCTTGGCATCATAACCTATATAGGCAACCCCCTTCAACAAATTTTCAACATTTTCTTTTTTATATTAATAACAAAAATATTTGCATTAGATCCTTTAGCAAAGGTTCATCATCTTTCAAAATTCACACATAACAAGTCTACCAATAGTTTTTGGCAATAATAACGATTATATCTACAAATGGGGGGAAACAAGGGTATTACAAAATTATATAAAAACACATTCATTGAATGGGGCAACCTTCATTTCCAAGATTTTCTTATTATTCTCTGGAATTTCTTTAGGTGCCTTTCTCTCTTCTAAAAATTGAACTATTTCTGCAAATTCCACAGGGGAAGTTATGACTTGAAACAAGTGAGCATTTGATAGCTCATCATCAATCACTGTCGGGTCTTCGCTTGTTTCCAGTTGAGATTGGTGGTCGGGTGGAGATTCTTTTTACCTGGTTGGACCATCATGTCGAAGTCGAATTCTTGAAATAATAGTAGCCATCGACATATTCTTCCTTGATGTACGACTTATTTACTAGGTATTTTAAAACCTGGTGGTCAGTTTGAAATGTGAATGGAATTGCCAATAAATAATGATGAAAATTTTGAACTGCAAATATCATTGCCAAACCCTCTCTCTCTCTTTGGTCAAATAGTTTCATTTTGAGCTATTGAGCTTGTGACTTGCATATGCATTTGGATGGTTGATTGTGTCATCATCTGGTTGAGCTAATACTGCATTGACTGCCACATTCAACGCATCAACATGAACATGAATCTTCTTTGACCAGTCAGGAAACCTCAAGATGGGGGCTTCTACCCATTTTATTTTTAGTGTTTCAAAATACTCATTACAGTTCTAACTCCATATGAACTCGACATCTTTTTTAAGCAGTTTGTCGATGGGAAAAGTGATGTCAGAAGAGTGCCTTATAAATTTTCTATAATATCTAATATGCTCCAAGAAGATTTTGATCTGTTTTTTATTTATTGGAGATTTTAAGTCAAGAATGACTTTGCTTTTTTCCATATCTACTTTTATTCCATCCTTTCATACAACATGGCTCGACAGGATTCTAATGGGTGTGGAAAATATGCACTTCTTTGTATTTAAGGATAGATGGATTTGTCGACACCGTTCAAGCATAATTTTGAGCCATTGAATATGGTATTTAAGGAGGTTGTAAACATTCCAGTCGTTAAAGTATACCACCATGGTCTTATAAATGTACTCTTGAAATGCCTTCACCGCAATTCTTGAAAATAATGTTGGGGCGTTTTTCAATCCGAAAGGCATAACTCTATGTGAAAAGGAGCAAAAATATGAGACAAAAGTTGTTTTTGGTTGATCTTCCTCCACAATGGGCACTTAATTATACCCTGCAAAGCCATCAGTGAATGAGTAACACTCATGCCTCGCCAATTCATTAATTATCTCATCAACGAGTGGAGTTGGAAATGGATCCGTGACAATCAGCTTATTTAGTCCTCGGAAGTCGACACAAATTCTTAATTTCTTTGGGTCATGCTTCTTTAGCTGGATGACCATAGGACTGGCCCACTCAGATTTGTCAATTGGGTAGATGATTCCTGTAGCCAACATCCCTTTGATTTCTTTATGAATAATTTTTTTATAATTACATGCCAATTTGTAAGGACGCTTTTTGATGGGCTTAGCCCCTTGGATGAGGTCGATTTTCATCTCCCCCATACCTTTCATGAGTCCTTTCAAGTCTTTGTAATCTTGGGCAAATACATCTTGATACTCTCTTAACAAGTCAACCATTTCTACTTTATGTTTTTCTGTCCAATAGTCTCATATTAGGGCCATTTTGGGTCAACCATCAGTCAACATGTCGACTTCCAGAATTTTTAGTTCCACGTCCATCCATTTGAGGGGTTTTGACTCGTCAAGTTTACACTCCCCTTCCTTGACTTCAGTATAGGCGAAATGAGAGTTTGGATTTTCATGTTTTTCTCTTTTTTCCTCCTTGGATACCTTTACAACAATTTTTAAATTTTGAATTACTTGAGGGTGGCTCTTTTTCCATCTGAAGCTTTGTCCTGGAGAGCTTACATCTCCATATCCAGTCGAGGAGCTATTTGATCGACTGGTTGGTGGGTTGACACAAAATTACAAGTCGAAGTTGACCCTATGTTGAATTTCACTTTTCTTCCTTTGCTGACTTATTAGGGGTTTGGTTTTTCAATAAAATCTTTAATCTCTTGGATTGCTTGAACACGTTGTACCTCTTCTGGTCTGAACTCGAAATCTTTAATAAAGATTTATTTAATTGTGATCCATGAGAATGCATCGCCATGAGATTCCTCTGTTTTATACCATTGATAAGGTATATCATCTAATGTGATTGGAAACATATGGGGCCACACTCTTTCATCTTTGTAGCCAAGCCTTTTCCATTCATTTTTCACATTGATGAACATGGGCTACAGATCAAAGTCAGTCTTGAATTTGGGTATGTTAACTTTTGCAGATAGTTTTTTCCCTCCAAAACATTCGACGAAATATGTCGTCGCAACAGTCCATGTTTGTAATATGGGAGCATGTGTTTCCCACCATCGAGTTGCTTGGTCGATGAAATATTGTACAAGACTTTCCATTCTCCCATGTTCTCCTACTAATTTTTACGCCTCGTTGACATGAGTTGACGGGGAGTTTCTTTCTTTAAATCGTATTGAAGCTATTGGCCTAGCTTTTAAATTAATGGCTAGTAGGGATGGAGTATGTTTGATATTTTTCTCGTATAAAATAGGTATTGTTTTTATTAAGAAACATGAGTGAAAATATTGATTGTTATGGCCTCAATCAACCAACATTCCCTTGCTTTCAACTTGTAGTTTTCAATCTATGAGCCATATAACTCAATGTTTGAGTTCTTACTGATTGACAATGGAGATCCTTGTAAAATTTCTTTCAAAGCATTGGGCTCCACATTGTCTTTTTCTTCCTGCATAATCTAGTTTAGTTTTTTTAGCCTCGATGTCCTCGTCCCATGTTTCTATCCACGATTTACCTTCTTTTGGGTCTAGAGGAATTGCTATCTTTCAATTATTTCCCTCCACACGACCTACACGGATTTGGCTTGCATCCTTGGGCTTACAATGTTGTAGGCATATACAAAATGTAGGGTACATCCTAGAGAGGTAACATGACCTAGTTGCATAAGCAAAGACATGGTCATGCTAATATTTGTTGTGCAACTTGATGCACAATGCACTGATGTGGATGGAAAACTTAGCAACACACATAAAGGACACTTATGGTTACGATAAAATGTCTTCCTTCTTGGTCTCTCCCTCTTCCTTGAATATTTATAATTTATGTAATATAGAGGATATGAATAAACTAGAAATAAAGTGTTTCATATTCCCTTAGTTGGATCACAAATATTCTCGATGACATTATAATTGGGGTTGGATGGATTTAGTTTGTTGTTTGAGGTTTTTTGTTTATATGTGTAATGGGGAATCATGACTAACATGTCGAGGTCGGTATGGGATCGGATATTCGCCGTACGACCACGGGGTCCGGTTCAGGTCACGCGCATCCATTCTGTTTTCAGACAGTGGGTCCCCCCCCTTATTTCGGGGAGGTCGGGCAGATTCCTTGGTCTCCGAATAAGTATGTAACACTTTTAGTTTCCATTATCTATATTGGTGTGTTGGCGAAGCCGCTCCCTGGACTCGTTCACGCGCTCCCGCCAATTTATTGCTCTCTCCATCTGCTTCTTCACTTCTCATTTCAATCCCTCTTTTGATCTCCATCATTCTTCACTTCTCATTTCAATTCCCGTCTTCCTGCTGCAGGGGTTAAACCGGGTAAGCCAATGCTGATAATTTATAGTGTATTAACCAGAGTATGAATCCGAATGGGGGTATTTCATTTGTGCTGTAATGATATATGATTGAAACAAAGGTGCTTGGAAGGATGGGTTTAGGATTGAATTGGGTCAGGAAGTCCGTTTATAATTTTACATATGTTGTTATTGATAAACTTCTCATTCTCATTTATTATAAATGAACTGAACTCAAAGGCTGACAATGACCTCAAATTTGAATATTAACTTCCCTGATTTTTTAATTCAAAATTTTGCAGGAAGTCGAGGCATCTGAAGTTGCACCGATGGAACCCAATCAGCCATACAAACTCAAAGTGCAAGAACTTCGCGATGAGCTCGCCAAGCGTGGCCTTGATACGACTGGACGAAAGCCTGACCTGGTAACCTATACTCATCCCTTGACTTATATTGTAGGAATCATGTAACTAAATGATTATATGCATGAAGAAGTAAACTGGTATAAGCTAACATCCCTTCATGGTTACATTCAGTTTTTCCATATTTGGGTGGAATCCAAAGTGTTGCAAAACTCTTCGTTTTTTCCGATTTTCCAGAGCTTTTGATGTTGCCGAGTTTTCTGAGATTTTCAGGTCCGAGCTTATGTTCGCCAAGTTTTGCGATTTTGGCTGTTTTTTTCCCAAATATTGCCGATTTCCGAAGTTGATGATCCTGGTATATTTTTTGCCAATGCGAGTTTTGCAACACCGATGTGATGCTTTGGGGCTGTGCATTGCTTGTGCACATAATGACTTCACGTGTATTAAACAAGCAACCATCTGTGGCCTATGTTACCAGAAACCTGACTAGGAGATCGATTTCTAGTTCGACCGTCGTTCTCATTCCAGTCTTGAGAGTACGCTAGTACATAACGAATCAATTTTACATGCATAGTATATGCTAGGAGGCGTGGTGGGTTCATGTTTTTGAACCCCTGAAACCCTCTAGCCTCGTTGCTGTTCCCTTTTCCGTTTCAGTTTCTGGTAACATAGGTTTTGACAAACATCATTTTGTGACCTTTAGATCAAACCTGATTCCCCATAACTATTGTAAAGATCAATCAAGAATGGTAACACAAGGCTTTGTTTGATAATCAATTCTAAACTGAATATTGATGTTATCTCGAGCACAAAGTCACATCTATCTATTTTCAGGCAGATCGACTTAATGCTGCTGTTATGGATGAACTGAACTCAAAGGCTGGCAATGATCCCTATCTTAAGACGTCAGGCATGGAAGTGGATAAGAGGAGAGAGGAAAATAACGGTAAAAAGCATTCCATCGATAAAGACAATACAGATTCAGCAGTGGGTGGAGAGAAAAGGCACAGACCATCAAATAAGCAATCCCTCGACGAAGATGACAAAGATAGCAATACTTTCAAAAACGATGACTCAGTGACAATGGCACATACTCTCAAAGTGCAAGAGCTTCGTAATGAGCTCGCTAAGCGTGGCCTTGATGCTTCTGGACGGAGGTCTGATTTGGTAAGTTCATGTGTTCACTCTGTTGCTTATGTGGTAGTAATTATTGAAAGAATTAAAACTAACCCTGAAAATGAGTAATGTGGTAAGCTCAGCCCCCTTCCTAATGAAATCCTATTTTGTCATGCTTTGGTAAAATCTTATTTTAGTTTTGGAAGTTGTTTATCCAATCGCTGCTTGTAGATTGAACTTGCCACCACAATTTGCAAATGTTATTCCCTTTGTGTTTTAGGTCAAATGTGCTTTGAAATAATAGTTACACAGGTTAATCAAGTCTGGAAACAAAATGTTTCAGTAGTCAAGCAAATGTAAACTCGATGCTACTTTGAGCACTAATGGCAAGCCTGTCAATTTTGCAGGTAGCAAGACTTGACAAAGCTATTATGGATGAAATGAAGTCAAAGGATGACAACATATCCACTGACAATATAGACTCGGCAGTGAATAGGGAAAGAAACAACTTGCCCTCGACCAAACAATCTAGAGACAGAGACAGTGCAGATGTTGTTTGTGTTAAGAAAAGGGATGGGCCCACAAAAATTCACTTCCAAGATGGAGACAAAGATACACAGAAATGTAAAGATGGTGTTAAAAATACAAATTTAGTGGCTGATGAAAAGATAAACCAGTCAGTCTCAGAGAAAATATCTACACTCAAAGATGATAATGAGATAGATTCTTCCAAAAGAAAAAAAGACATAGATATCAATTCTATGACGGTTGATGGGTTACGTCAGGAGCTTTCTACTCGTGGACTTTCAACTTCTGGAACTAAGAAGGTTCTTGTTGAAAGGCTTGGCGCAACAATGAAGGACAGTTCAATTGCTGTCAAAGTAGATGTACAAAATGAGCAAGGTAATGGCAATCTTTTTCAGGTTGAATAACAAGACTATTTGTAAGACAAGATTTGCATCATTAGTACTGTTTTGATTAAGGTCTGTCAATGTTTGCATTAAGGTTAGTGTCTTAAGGATGTTTGCCCTTAGGATCTTGAATTTCCCTGGGACAGATACAGTGAAGTTTTTCTTGATTTATCAAAATCTAGCAAACTATCTGACATTATTTGGAACAGAGTATGAATGCATCTGATCAGAAACCCATCAACTTTGCTATGTTACAGTTCAAACTAAACCTAAAAACATCCACCTGAAAAGGCTTATGAGAAATAGGCATMGTATATACTATAAACATCAAATTTTCAAATATATCCATTGAAGCACYCTACCGTWAGTTTCCATTATCTGGAAATTACAAGTAGTTCAAAATCCTTAAGAYTATTTGCACAATAATCTCACTTTGAGATGTGGGCCCCTAAATAGCTCGTTTTCTTATATAGCTTGATTCATACCATGGTTCAACTATGGGTATTGGGCACTTGCTGCTTAGCTACTGAAATATGGCTTAGATAGCCGTAAACAGTTAGAACAAGCCAAATAGTGCTGAATCTAAAACAATAATATTAGTAAATGGGATTTCTAGGATTCATCTATCAATCCATCTGAATCTTCCAAGCCAGAACATACAAGAGAAATTACAATCTATGCTATTGCACATAAACATAGATGAAACCATACAATCCATATCAGAGCTTGGCACAAGGAGTACCATTGAGGGTTTTGTTACTCTGCCATTCTACTACACCGTTTGCCCAAAACTACAACTTACTAATGAAAAGTGTACAAGATGCCTTTGACATGCATAGACAAACATTTACTTTTCCAAACTAAGTTCTTTATCTCTCAGATGGTCATATTTAGATGATTGCTTTTTAGTCCAACAATGCACATTAGTTTTCCTTCAAATGTTGATTGAATTTAGAGGGATGATTGCATTGATGATTATTAGTTTACCTATTGCTTGAAGAGTGATTGATTCTTGTTGTGAGAATGGCGCATCGGTGGGAGGGAGTCTCATGAGGGTGTTTTGACTCATAGCCCCTTTTTTCATCTGTTTTGGCACTTAGGAGTTACATAGGACTAGGAGGGTGTACTATTTAAGTTGTTGCATAAAAATATGTGGAGAGGGTGACTTTGCACATTTGGGCATGTGCCTACCCATGCTTGGCACATTATATGAGTTAGTAACTTGGAGAAACGTTCTTGGCACGAGTTGTGATTTAACTACTCACCTTAGCACATGTGAGGTGCTCTAGTCGGGGAAGATTCTCTTGCATGCCACATGAGTGGGTTAAGTTGGACTCAACCTCAGGATTTGATGGAGCGCTACCTTCTAGAGGGTTCCTTTGCAACTTCCCCTCTCTCTACCCGAGAATACTGTTTACAAGGCCTTGTTTTAGTATGCGACAAGCCCTTCAACCTTGACTTGGTAAAGGGTACGGTTCCTTGGCCCTCATTGAGAGACAGTGTTCGTAGGTCAGTTTCAAAACATATTGTTCAAACTCTACCTCATGGAGGCGATTATCAGATCCATAGTTCTCCATGGCTTCGAGATCTGGGGGCTGAGTTTATTACAGACAGATTGGGCCAAGTTGGAGAGGGTTCAAACCCTACTTTTCAAGCGTATCATCTGTTGCAAGCTGACGGTTCCGCTACCCATTATTCAGGCAAAGTTCGGTGTCCACCCATTCCTCCTCGAGGTCATTTTTCGCTTGGTCTCTTTCCTTTGTAGAGTCAGATCTTTCAGAGATTTTTCCATTGGGAGAGAGAGATACCTCGCTCTTTGCTCCTCGAAGGCTCTTGCTTCACATCCCCCCTCAGGCTATGCATATGGTTGGTTCTCAGAGGTGTCTTGGCTTCTCCAGTTGATGACTATCTCCTAATAGCGCCTTCCCCTATTCATTTTCCTCCTTGATGCACCACGCCATCTCTTGTCGATTAGACAGATACTGAATTAGGCTATTAGAGAGGACATCTACATACTGTGCATTCAGGTCACTTGGAACCCGCCCACGACAAGCTTGGGTTTGAAGATGTCCTTCTATCTAGAGCACTTTTTGGAGTTGTAGGATGACATCATTGTCCGCCCCCTTTATACACGCAGGCATTTGATGCACTCACTCAGTATCCCTTTGGGACAACTCTAGGTCGGATCCCATTGATTCTGGATTGAGATGGACCACCATATACCACGATCTGATAGGATCTGCCAGATGTGTCACCTACAGGAGCCGAATACAGAGATGCATCTCATATTAAGGTGCCCCATATACTACGAGATCAGAGGACACTACCATTGCCTCTATAGGGACTCGGGGGGCTCACTCTCTACTTTATTCCGGTACCAGGACCAAAGATGCCCAACCCTCTTCATCACGGAGATATTCAGCCACAGATCTCAGTTCCTACATGCCATGCCCCGCCTTGGGATGACTGGGACGATCACCTCATACTTTCATGTTGATCCATCGGATCAGAGCAATAAGTGGCGGGCAGAGTTCCAGAGTGCACTAGACAGTAGATTGGTGAGACCTAATGTCTCTCCTTAGCCTCCCCCTCGGGGAGACAGATCGTTATCATCAAGACTGGTTCGAAGGTGCCGAAATGTACATCAATCCATACATCCTTAGAGAGTTAGAGGGATTAGCTCTATACAGATCTAGAATAGGGCACCTCCCGTCCGTCAACCTACCTCCTAGATTCAGATTAGATGCTAGAGATCTATATAGAGTTTCTTCCTTTCGGCCTCAAATGCTAGGAGTATCCCTCGCTCCTACATCCCCCCCAAGATCATACAGCCGGACCCCTCGATAGCTCCTGACGACTTCGACAACGAGCCAATGCTTAGTTTTCCCCCCTTTGTAATATCCCTAGGTTGAACCCAATTGTAAATGTAAATGAAAATGTACTTAAGCTGGTGAGCTTTTTGATATCATTTTGTATGCACCTTTCATGGCATAGTGTGCGCATGTACTTCGCGGTAAAATGATGAAGTGTGCACATTCTAGGATACCGCGTGCAACAACTTAAGTGCGTGCAATTTTGAGGCCAGGGAGCCTTTGTGTATATGTTGTGTTTTATAAGCTGGTGAGCCAGTTATTATAAGCTAGGAGGCTTATGTTTGTATTAGGCCAGAGAGCCTAGATGCTAAAGGCCAGTGCACCTATTTTTGTATATGTCTCATCATTAATATAAAATACATCACTGCGCGCAAATCGACAATGATAAAAGAGTACGAGGGACTAAACTCCACTAATTAGGGAAGGGGGGGGGCTAAAAGTTAAGAAAAAGGGCTAAGCTAGGGAGCTTAAGCCAAAAAGGAATATTATATTAATATTTCTTAAGTATAAAGTATGATAATTATTTTATCCTAAGTTCTAAAGATGGGGACAAGTGGGCCAAAGTAGCTCCCAACATGACAAGTGTCAAGTTGGGAACATGCATACTTATAGTTTGGACTTAGTTCATTTTCCCATTCCTCCCATCATTCAGGCATTCCAGTCAATCATTCCATCATCATTCACACACTCATTGAGCTATCCTCTGTATCTTCATGTCACTGTACCTGAACCTGTATCCGTAACCATACCTGTTTGTGTACCTAGTTAGCTTGGGAGCTGGACGGAAGAAGCGGGTTGTCAGGCCTGTGGAATACTGAAGAGGTGGGTTGTCAGGCCCGTGAGCAATTTCTCTCTAGGTGAGAGAATTGCTGGGAATTGATTTCCTGAAGGTGCTAAACTGCAGCTATAGGGCTCTGAGACTTCATGTCCGGCCTGTTGCTGAAGCCCGAAAAGGAAGTGGGGTAGCCGAAGGATTGTTGAGCAGAGAAGGGGCACACTTCCTGGGGTGGGACATGTTAGAATATGATGGATGTGCTCGTTTAACCATAGACAATATCACTATTGTCACCCAACCATAGGTCGAAGCCACCCCTGAGCACCTTAACCTTGACAGAGAATCATTCTGGAAGCAAACCCCAGGCTAGATAGCCAAACAAGATAGTGCATCTCTCTCCAAGGATAGCGCACCAAACAAGAGCAACAAGAGCTGATCAGATAGTCCAAACCATAACCAAGAGAGAGTCCAAGCCAAAACCGAAATCTACTAGCTGCAAGGACAACTCTCCTCCAAACTTGCGCACAAACTGGCCAACTGCAGTGCACACAAGTGCTGCTTCTGCAGTTCTGAGAATACTGGCCAGAATGAAGACTGGCCTTCTGTATTTATACTAATTCTGGCAGACTGCCTGGGCTGACTTATCATTCTGGGTACTAATTTTTTAGTATATATCATTTCCTTTAGCCGACTTCTTCTCTTGGAGGCTAATAACCTAATACAAGTTATTCTCTTGAGTCGACTTCTCTTCTAGGGTTATTAACCAATTAATTAGGGTTTATTCTTGCTTTTCGGAATATTCTATTCTCATCCGGTTTACACGTGGAGGTAAATACCTCCCGCAGCTACCATAATATTAACACTCCCTCCTAGCCAGGGAGGTATTGACGGTAATGTTCTTGAGCACAAACATACCATTTGCCTGGTAGCATCAACATAGTCGTATAGATTATCTCATGATTAGATCATGAGCACCATCATCACTATCAGTGTCATCAACTGCATCATCTCTTGAAACCATACTCCATTTGAGTAATCAGACATGATGCTGGGTAAGTCATTCACTCCACAGAGTGACACAAGAACCATTCTTCTAATCTGGACATATGTCCTAGAAGAATGAATGTCCTGGACCATTATCCATCTGGGGAATCTCTGTCCATTGATCATCCATCTAGCTGATGATCATTTCCAACACTACTGATAGTCTTCAAGGCAATCATAACAATGTCATTCAATAGAACACAATTGTGTCTATCCATAGTAGTACACAACTACAATCCAGTGGTACACTGCCACACCAAGTAGCACACAGATACTTGATCAAATGACATATAGTCACAATCGGTGGAACACATCCACCACAGTAGTATACATCTACTGTCCGGAGACATACAGTCTCCATAACAATCATATCATCTGATGTTAACTTGCACAGAAAAACATTGTTATGATATAAACTGAATCATCTGGGCCATTCTTCCACTCACATCTGTGAGATTTGGAAGAGCATCTGCGCTTAGAAGGTAAAACATCAACGATGAGCTATCTGGACTATTCTTCTCAAGCAAGAATATCTGTCCCGATTTCTGAGCCTGGACCATTCACCTATCTGGGTCATTCCTCTGACACTAAACAAAGTGCAACCTGGAGAGAATGAGTCTGCCTAGGGAATGCCTGTCCTTGATTGCTGAACTTGGACCATTTGCCTATCTGGGCCATTCCTCCGGCACTAAACAAAGTGCAACCTGGAGAGAATGAATCTGCCCTAGGGAATGACTGTCTGGACCATTTCCTAAGGAAATGACTGTCCTGCACCAACCTCCAAAACAAACCATTCTTCGAAACTGCTCACAACTGTGAACTTCGAAAGAATGACTGTTCGGTGAGGCGGACCAGTCTTCTTGACCACTACTGAGAGTGACCGTCAAGAAGAGAGACTGTCCTAGACCATTCCCCATGTTAATCAGAAGGGGAATCACTGTCTATGGTACATCAACAATCCATCGAACCATTTTCATTATGAAAATGATCGTTCGATCTGGACCATTTTCTAAACTGGAAAATGCCTGTCCGTCAGAAATCTCAAACAACTTTCCGAACTGGAAAGGAACTGCTCATCCTGGACCATTTTTCGAACTTGAAAAATAACTGTCCATAAATCAATAACACATCAGTGCTCCCTCCCAACCTGGGAGTCATCTCTTCCTTTTTCAATAAGGAAGTTGTCTCCTATGAGCTCCAGCTTGAGTACGCAATCTCTTTCATCTTGGACAAAGGCTTTACCAAAATGTCTGCTTATCTGCACATCTGTGGGGATATATATATTGGAGAACCACTTAGTCTTTTATGGACTTCATCATGGAGAATGTAATGCTTGATCTCACTGTACTTTGGTCTTTCTGGAACACTGGTTTTCTCTAAAGGCTTCATATAGCTCTGATCAATATAGTATATCATTATTGGATTCATCTTTTGTTTCTTGCTGGCTCATAACATTGTGGCAAGGGTCAAACTGGAACATATCCAAGTGGTACTTCTTTTGCCATCATGAGAGTTTGTCATGGATTAGCAATCCATCATCCTGAGCTTCTGAGCAACCATTCTGATACAATATCTCTGTTAGAGAAAGTTTTTCACCACGCTTCTGCTGTGCATTGGAGGTTCTTTATCAAGTTGTCTTCATCTCCATACAAGGGTTTCTTTTTGGTATACCTTAAAGCCTTGACGTTGTTCTTCATACACTCTTTGTTCAATTATTCTGGAGAATAGTCTTTGCATTCATCTGATGTAAACTCCAACCCATGGATATTGCGGACGATATAATGGCTCATGTAGAGGTATGTCTGGTTTACTGGAACAAACAATTATCATAGTCTTCTCCCTCCATCTGGGAGAACCTCTAGTTCTGGATCTCGCAATGCTTTCATTCATAAGTCTTCCATACACACAACTTTCAGTTCCTCTGCTTGATTGCTTTTAGTGAGTTCATATCAGGCTGGTAGTCTTGTGATTCTCGATACAATGATTGGTTGTTCTGGCTTTTCCTTCTCTCTTGGAATCTTCATGTTCTTCCTCATGTTTTTCTTTAGCTCTTAGGTCCATGGAGTTTTCTATAGATTCCATTCCTTGAAGATTCCAACTTCTTTCTTTCATCATAGGATCATGGATGTGGATGGACAACCAAGGATACTTTAAGGCTTCTTTTCGAAGAAGACTTCTTCTAAAGTCAAACTGAACACGTACTGCTTTTCATGGCTGCTACCATGGATATATACTTCATCATCTTCAATGGATCATAGGATTAGCTCCCTCCTAATCCTTGCATTCATGTATGAATGCATGCTCTTCTTTTGGTAATATATAATCGACTCCTCCATCTAGGAGAGTCCACGCTTCCGTCTGCATCCTTATTGCCTTCTGCAAAGTGTAACAAATCTTTTTCCAATTTCCTCTTGATTGCTGACTTCTTTCTGTCTTCACTTCTTCTAGGTTTCTTCAAGATTGATTCTGATTTCGGGTTATCTTGCAGCTTGTCTTATAGTCATAGTGATAACAGTCCTTATCTAGTTGTTCTTCCATAAGTATAGTTTCTCTTTGAACATATTATCTTCTAAGAAATAGATGTGCAAGATATGTACATAAAACATGGTATGTACAAGAACTATGAATAGTATTGTTACCTTGTCTTAGAAAGAAGAAGTCTGTTTCATCCTGCTTAGTCTTCTTTGTAGGTTCCTTTTCTTCGGCAACTGATGCTTTGTGTGTCTCCTTCCTTTTCTTTAGCTCGGGACAATGATTCTTGTAGTGACCATATTTTCGATAGTTGAAGTATTGTATTTCTGACATATCTTTCTCTTGATTTGGCTTCTTCCTTGAGCCAAACTTCCTTTTGTTCCTGAAATTCTTGGATCTCGCTCTGAAGGCTTGATCATTGTATTTCTTTTGAGGTTTCTCTTTTGCACTAATCCTTGATTCTTCTTGCACACAACAAGTCCAAAGTTCTTCAAATGTAGGATACTCCTTCCTTGTGTTCATGCTTGCGGCAAATGCATCCCATGTCTTGGGAAGACCATTGAGTACTATATTTACCAGTTCCTTCTTTGAGATGATTTCTTCAATAGCTTGTAGTTGATCTCTTAACTGAGAGATCCTCACAAAGTATGATGTTATGCTGTCATCATCATTCATCTTCATGTCATGGAGCTCATTCTTTAGACTCATTACTTGTTCAATGTTTCTGACTGAAAAGAGATTTGTTAGGGCATCATACATCTTCTTAGATGAGTCAAGATGGGAGATGTAGGGTATCAAGTGGTCTTTTATAGAGTCCACTATGATACTCATGGCATTGATGTCACTGTTTTTGAACTTCTCCATAACTGCAACGTTCTGCGGTTCCTTCTCTTTTCCTTCTTCAAACTCTGGTTCCACGATCTTTCCTTTCACGATAGCCAACGCTTTATTCTTGGCAAGGATGAGGTCAATCCTTGTCTTCCACGCTCTGAAGTTAGAAGCCCCATCTAACTTGTTTTCTGACTTCATAGAGTAAGTCATGGTTGCCTTGACTTCGTCAACCCTAGATTTGACCAAAAACTCAAACTTGACGTCTTAGCTTGCTGAGAGTACCAGGAGATGCGCTAGGCTAGGGTGCACTAGTCTATCCGGAAATTAGGTCAATCCCTTCACTTAAGGTGCCTGAACGAGAGGATTAGGGTTTCTGCAATTGCACCTGCTAGTAACCCTAGCGATAATGCTTTGGTGACTGTTCCTGCTAGAAACCCTAGCGGCAGTTCTTCAACGAGCTTAGTATCCTTATGGCTATGCTCCCTTCTAGTGGTTAGACTGAATGAAGGAGGTGTGGGCCCATAACTTGTTAGAATATGATGGATGTGCTCGTTTAACCATAGACAATATCACTATTGTCACCCAACCATAGGCTGAAGCCACCCCCGAGCACCTTAACCTTGACAGAGAATCATTTCGGAAGCAAACCCCTTGGCTAGATAGCCAAACAAGATAGCGCACCTCTCTCCAAGGATAGCGCACCAAACAAGAGCAACAAGAGCTGATTAGAGAGTCCAAACCATAACCAAGAGAGAGTCCAATCCAAAACCGAAATCTGCTAGCTGCAGCAGCTGCAACGACAACTCTCCTCCAAACTTGCGCACAAACTGGCCAACTAGGTCTTGAGTTTTATTTTATTTTATGGGTCCCCCCTTTTTCTTGTCGAGAAGCCTTTTATTGCTTTCTCGGGGATCCTTGGGCGAAGCATCTCAAGGTTTGATCTTGGCTTTTAACTTTTGCCAGCTACTTTTACCCTTTGGGCATTTAACCCCTTCTTCCCACAAGGCAAAGTACAACCCTTACTAGCTTGGCAAACCCAATGCTCGAACCAATGTAGGGGATAGATGAGAGGGAAAATGATGAAAAGTGATAAGTTTGGAAGGAATGGACGATGACCTTTCATAGACCCACCCAGTGGCAACTCATCCTGAAGGGAACCAACTTGCTAGGGCACTCTGTCAACCCCCTAGGTATGGGCAAGTTAAAAGACATAATGTCCAAGCAAACATCATGAAGGAAAAGAGAATTAAATACACATATTCAAATGTTTTGAGAATCAGAGTGACACATACCATGATACTCGGACTCATTACCTCATGGAGCAAGACCCATTGCTACTTCAGAACCAGGCCGATGGGATGGATGCTGCTGCTGCTGATAGATGGAAGGCGCTGAAGAAAGGATGGGCCCTCCAGGGCCAAGCTCAAGTCATTATGGCTCTCGGTACTCCATGTCTAGGACCTGTGGGCCTCGAGACATAATCTCTTTAGTTATCCCTAGGATAGGGGATAACATAACCCATATAACATATTTAATCCAAACAATTTCCATCATATGTATTTTCAGCAATATAAAACTCAAAACGTTATACCTCACAAGATTAGTCCCTAACTTGCATTGCCTTCAAGATCTTCAACAAAGATCAAGGGGAAAAATCCCCAAATCCAACCATAACTACAAATGGAGAGAGCTACTCTTTAAATAGAGTGAGCTCCATCTCCTTACAATAAACAATGATTTGTTTTCCTAGATCCACTAATTTCTCCTAGGAAAAACAATACAATAATGATCTCACATAACCAACTCTATGAGACAAGTCAAACAAATGATAAAATTGGAGTGGTTATGCCATTTGTCTTCATCTTTAAGCAATATGCTCATGCAAGCCTGTGCAAGGTGCCTCTTGTCCTTGGCGAATTTTTCAATGTAACTTCCTCAGAATATGCTTAATTAAAGAGATGAGGGTGCTCCTCAAGAAGGGATCTTAACCACTAAATAATATAAAATATTCCAAGGAAGAGGTGTGTTTTAGGAAAATGTGCAAGGAGTCTTTGGACCACATTACCAAGCAAGATAATGATAAAATAATCCTTGAGAATGTGCATCCTAGGAAGATGTGCCCAAAGGTGGGAGTGCTCTCCTTGATGAAGTAGTTATCCATCTAGAGATGCCAAATACATGCCCAAAATAGAAGAAATGGTTAGGGCACACTCTTTAAGAAGATAACCAACTTGTCCTTCAAGAGGAATCCATAGATATATGTACAAATAGTTGTTATAACCACCTCTACACGTGGAATAATCTCAAAGCATGTGTCAAGTTGGTTAGATCTCCTCAATAGATGTGCAAAACCTAGATCATTGTGCATGCATATCCAACCAACTGCCAAATAGTAGTGCACCCTAGGGAGGTGTGCAAAAGTGGTTAGGGTGCTACCTCCAAGGTTGAACGACCTTCCTTAAATAGAAATCCATGGAAATATGTGCAATAGGCCCACATAAGGGAGCACTCCATTAGGAAAGTGGAAAAATCAACATGCAACAACCTCCAAATGATATAAAATAATCAGAGAGAGAGAGAGAGAGAGAGAGAGAGAGAGAGAGAGAGGCGTTCCCAGGGAAGTGTGCCAAAGTGGTTAGAAGTGTTGAAATAATGTAATTGCAAAGTGTATTCTTGTTATTATTTGATATATTATTCATTGGATCAATCCCCATTGTGGATTGATCATGTCGGCTATTGTAAAAGGACCAAATCCCTT
>ML798720.1:270521-284684 GCA_009831015.1 Picea engelmannii | reverse complement strand
AGTGATTTTGACTCCATTTTCCCTAATAACGCACTGATCTAAGACTTCTTGTGTCGAGTACCTTGATCATACACATCCAAATACTTTGAACAACTACTAATCCTTCTAACCCTAGCTTAGACTAATATTTACTAACCCTATTGTTGCCGTCATCTATTTGTGCTGTAAACATATTCATGCAGCATTTATTGCGTCTTTAAAAGCAATTGAAAGATTGGCTAAGGCGTTGCTTCTAGTATTGATATTGTTACATTGATTGCCATTGCTCATTAGCATTTATTGTGAAGTAATATATATTATAATCATTGCTATTGTACATCGTTGACTTGCTTCATCAATATTGTTTATCAATTGCTTTATATCAGAAGTCCATGATTATATGAAGTACCAACCAAGTAAGTGATCTTGCGCATGTATAGTTTTCTTGTTGCTTTGTCTCGGGGCCTCGGGCAGGTACACCTTTTTTGGTTATTACTTATCTTTATTGGCTGATTAGCCGGGAGTTTCTGATCGGTGGGTATTTGTGAGTGGGAAATTATCACTTAGCCTTTTAAGCCTTTGCTTTCTTAGAACTCCAGGTCACCGGGGACGTCTCCCTTGGGCCTACCACCCTAAACAGAAAGAGCTATCCTATTGAGGTGACAGTGGTAGGATAGTCTCAGTTTTGCCAATTTGCCTTTCATTCATCCATCTTTTACTCCAACTACAAATTGCGCGATAACCTTTTGGCGCCGTTGCCGGGGAACACTGAGTCAATTCTCCTAAAAGACGACACTTTTTTGGTAAGCCTTTCCTCAATAGTCTTATCTTACAAGCTTACCTGGCGACTCCACTAAGGGTGATTCCATGATTCCTTTGATAATTTCAAGAAAATTATCTGGTGACTCCACTAACCTTTTCCCAGGTGCCACCTTACTCTCGACTCTATGATATTTCCAAGTTATGGGATCATGGCGTCTTGGGAACAAGTGTATCCAACCATTGATTTCAAAAGCCTTCAAGGATACCCTACTGGTTTTGATACAAAATGGTCCAACAACCTTCCAAGATTTTGGGGCCTCCCAACTCCTCACATCGTAAATTTTTTGGAGTATAAGAGTGAGATAGAATTGGGAGGGGAGGATGTTCTGATAAAATTATTCACACTCTCTCTAACATCCTTCTTGCAAGATTGGTTTAAGGGTTGTTGCGAAGATAGGGGTATATCATCTTTCGTACACCTCATCAGTAGGTTTATTGACTTTACCAAACCACATTGCCAAACGTATGAAGATGCCCTTCAAAATCTCACAATAGCCTTAGAAGACAAAGGATTCACCACTGAGATTGTAGAAGATCTTAGGGATGTATATCATGCTCAATACCAAGAACCTTCTGATATGAAAGAAGAGATTTTTGAAGAAAATTGTCAACCCCTTGAAGAGGAGCAGAATTTCTCCCATGATTCGATAGAATGTAGTGAAACTAAAGAAGTGAATTATGAGGATGAAACACTGGTGATCGTTCCTCCATTCGACGAAGCTCTCCAGGATCCTAATGCTCTTGCACAGGAAGAAGTAAGCAAGGTGAGTTACTTCCGTTTCCAAATTTTTAAGGATTCTCTATCTTATGATGTGGAAAGTGGAGAAGTGTTGGATTTTCTAAACCCTTCATGTTATGATGAAAATGATGACTTTGTTGATAATATTAATGAGTTCATACATGTCGGGAGGCGTAAATGGGATGTGATTGGATATGATGGGGATCCCATTTACGACGTTGAGGGTCATTCCCAAAAGTTGCCTTTACCTTTATCACATGAAGTTAATAAGAATTTTGACAATTGGCAACAAGAACCTGACATGATTACCAATTTTGTTTAGACATCCAAGGATGCCTTGATGCTATGCTCTCCTAATAAATTTCGGTCATACCTTGTAAATTTCGGTCATACCTTGAGGACTTTGATGACTATTCCTCTGAGCACTTGGATTTATTCTATGAAGAAAGTTATCAACCATTGTTCTGCTCAAATCTTGATAAAAGTGAGGAAGTTACTTCCCTGAAGCAGGATACTTGTGATAAGATTTTCCACCTCCCTTTGATTACTTTACCTCGCTATGTCATTAAATGTATGGTTTGGAAACGTGTCCCTTATCCCAAGTCTCCTGTAAGACAAAACCTCATTTTGGATATTAGGGGAAAGTTGAGTACCTCAAGAAGAAGCTTATTATCACGGTTTTCCAGCTTCCCCTCAAGGAATTGTTAGTCATCCTTTCAGTTCTTGCTAATCCCTTCTCAGGCCTCAAGTTGTGAAGACGTCCAACGTAGCTAGCTTTCAGATTCCTCGAGTTGATCTTTTGAACCTTTGATTTTTCATGATCCTTTTCTGAGATGGATTGAGCACTCTCCTGAGAGTATGTCTTGGCATCGCATTTTCCCTCCCACCCGCCTCCATGAGCTAGACCTTACTGTTTCCATTGATACAATACATTTTCTAACTCATGTTATTTTTGTGCTTAACTTATCACTATTTTGGTTTATGATGAAGCACAAAGGCAGGTATTGTGGAACATTGCTGGATTGGTTTCACTGACTACACCTAACACCCAACCAACAGGTAGGTGGAGGTAAGTAGGTAGGCATTTACATTCACTGTATATACCATTTGCATTGCATGCCAATGGGGGTGATTGCTTTCGTTTTATATATATGCGCTGGGGGTGATATCACCACCCCAAATGATTACTAATAGTTTCTATTGAGATCAAGCAGGTTACAGGTTATGCCAGAGATGCTGAGGTTCTCATGTGCATGTCCCTGAGTTGGAGCCAGATGTTATCCCCCACTTTTAGGGATAAGTAAGGAGATTATGTCTCGAGGCCCACAAGTCCTAGACATGGAGTACTGAGAGCCAGATCGACTTGAGCATGGCCCTGGAGGGCCCAACTTTTCTTCCTTTCAACGCCTCCACTTTGTCAGCAACAACAACATCCATCACCTTGACTTGGTCCTGTATTGGAGATGGTTCTTGCTCCATGAGGTAATGAGTCCGGGTATCATGGTATGTGTCACTCTGATCCTCAAAACCTTTGAATATGTGCATCTAGTTCTTTTTGTTTCTAACGGGTGCTTGGATCTTATATTTATCCACTTGACCATGTCTGGGGGGAATGACAGGATGCCCTAGGAAGCCTGTGCTCATAGGTTTTGAGTTTCCACTGGGGGAATTTCTGAAGAGTCATCGTTCATTTCCGTCATACTTACCACTCTACATCTTACTTCTTGCTCATCCATCCCATTACATTGGTCCGGGCATTGGGTTGGCCAATCATTTAAGGGTTGCACCTTGCCTTGTGGGAAGAAGGGGCTAAAGGCCCAGAAGGTAAAAGCAACTAGCAAAAGATAAAAGCCTAAAAAATAAAACCTTGAGATGCTTTGCCCAGGGATCCCTGAGATAGCAGTAAAAAGATTCTCAGCAAGAAACAAGAGGGATCGATAGAATAATAAAACAAGACCTAGTCAGAGTATAGGGGGTCTCATCACGAGCCAACCTATTAGGTCCATGGGCACCTAGTGGTATGACACTACTAATAGCTGGTTACCACGCCAGGGTAGTGGCTCTTGGTGGGATGGCCAAGAGAAAGGGGGTCTCATCATGAGCCAACCTTCTCATTTCCGTGAAAGTGCTTATGGGTGACATTGCCATCACTGGTCACCACCCGAGGGCAGTGTCCTCTGATTAGCTTCTTGAAAGAAAAAAACAATAAAGAAATAAGAATAAAAGGCATGAATGGGCTTGGAAACATTTGCATCCAAGACAGGTGCAACTTGCCTTCTACAAAGGCACCCACAGACAAGCCTTGCATTTCCCTGCTATCATTGCACCCTTTGTCTCGACATCCCTTATCCACCTCACCCATTAAACATGACTTGGATTTGATCTCTTCCAGAAACATCCCTATTCGAGTGGACACTAGGCCAATAGGACGCCTTGTCACTTCCTCAAAACTTGCCTTGTAGCTTTGTATAATGTCTTTGAGCACTTGACTGGGTAAAAGGGGTTTCATGCACATGTTTAATAAAATTGATGATTGGATGTGATTGACGTTGCTATGATCTCTGTGACTTATGAGCCCATGGAGGGCGTATCTGTTGATGTGCAGGATCATACCCGACGGACAGGTACCATATTGGACAGGGACACATGGGGAGATGATTAGTTCGGACCTCCATGGGGTTGAAGAGCCCACCAGATGGATGCTGAGACCCCAACAGGGGGCAAAGACAGGACATAGGGGTTTGCATCGAAGAAGAGGAGAACGTTCGACTGAGGCACCTTGGTAGAGTTTTACCTAAGGGGGGTTGTTCCCTCTCCACTGGAACGTTGGCCTTGGAAGGCCCATGACATCACCTAGTATGCCTATGACGTCATCCAACTCTATGGACGTTTTGGGGAGACAGTTATGGCAGTTATGGCACGTGTGGCAGCTTGGAGAAGCCCAAGGAGGGCTAACGTCTTGCTCCAAGAGGCTAATGCTGCCCTAAAAGGGGCTAACGTCACCCTAGAAAGGGCATGACGTCTTACTTTTGCTTGATTAGGGCTTGTTTTGGCTATTTTTGGCATTTCTCTTGGTGGAAGGTTTACAATTAGGGTTTGGCTATATGAATTCTTGGTTAATGTAAGTGAATTTCTGCAACACTTCTTTATTGAATGGTTATGGTATTGTTTACTTGCATTTTTGTTATTATTTGCTGGATTAAACCCTAGGTGACAAGCACATGTTGGTGTCCTTGCCTCATGTCCCTGGTAAGAGGCATTTTTGATTTGTTGAAGTTAGATAGAGCCTTGCCATAGCAACACTCTACCTCTACTCTTCTAGCCTAGCTGATTTATCCTTGTTATTGAGCTAGGAAGGAGGAAAACGCACCAACGCCTAGGGTTTCTACACCTTGGTGAGCCGTTTTTCCCTAGGGTTTGATTGATGAAGCCTTGCCTTAGCAACACTTCATCTTCAAACTCTCTTGTCTTTAGCCTTACCAATTTTTGCTGAAGCTAGCCGATTTTATCTTGCCAATAAGCTAAAGAAGGAGGAGAAAGCACTAAGGCCTAGGGTTTCTACACCTTAGTGAGCCTTTCTCCCCTAGGGTTTCATTGGTCAGGCCTTGCCCTAGCAACACTTCAACATTTAACCCTCCCGTCTTTAGCCGTATCACTATCATCACGACCCTTCAACTTTTGCAGTGATTTTGACTCCATTTTCCCTAATAACGCACTGATCTAAGGCTTCTTGTGTCGAGTACCTTGATCATACACATCCAAATACTTTGAACAACTACTAATCCTTCTAACCCTAGCTTAGACTAATATTACTAACCCTATTGCTGCCATCATCTATTTGTGCTATAAACATATTCATGCAGCATTTATTGTGTCTTTAAATGCAATTGAAAGATTAGCTAAGGCGTTGCTTCTAGTATTGATATTGTTACATTGATTGCCATTGCTCATTAGCATTTATTGTGAAGTAATATATATTATAATCATTGCTATTGTACATCGTTGACTTGCTTCATCAATATTGTTTATCAATTGCTTTATATCAGAAGTCCATGATTATATGAAGTACTAACCAAGTAAGTGATCTTGCGCATGTATAGTTTTCTTGTTGCTTTGTCTCAGGGCCTCGGGCAGGTACACCTTTTTTGGTTATTACTTATCTTTATTGGCTGATTAGCCGGGACTTTCTGATTGGTGGTGACTTGTGAGGGGGAAATTATCACTTAGCCTTTTAAGCCTTTGCCTTCTTAGAACCCCAGGTCACTGGGGACGTCTTCCCTGGGCCTACCACCCTAAACAAAAAGAGCTATCCTATTGAGGTGACAGTGGTAGGCTAGTCTCAGTTTTGCCAATTTGCCTTTCATTCATCCATCTTTTACTCCAACTACAAACTGCGCGATCACAGGGTCCTACATCTCAGCTAGGGTCTTAGCTATCCTCCGGAGAATGGCTCTTGCAACTGCACTATTCAACACCCACAAAGGCAACATGCATCATTCCACCACAGAAACATCACAATAGAAGGGGACATAACAAAGTGCTAACCTATCCAATCATTGAGTGTGTTCCCTATCACACTTCCAACACATGAGGACCATGTAGAACACGCCCTCCTAGTGACACCAATATCATACATCAACACACCAAGTCACTAGGAAACATCAACAACATCATGAAACATCTACCTTGTAACTGTTGATGTTATGGTAGTTGCGGGAGGTATTAATCTCCACATGTAACCTTTGACTAGAATGGAATATTATGGAAGCAAGGAAAACCCTAGAAGACAAGTCAACCTACCAGAATAAATAATATTAGAATATTATCTTCCAGAAAGACAAGTCGGCTCCATAGGAAAAAGATAAACATAAAATATAATTTCTAGAAAGTCAGGTTGACCCAGCCAAAAAAGTCACTGGACAGATTGATATAAATAGAGGACGTTTTAGCTCATTTGTACATCCAGTCAAAGCGCAAGTGTTGTGGAGAGTTGCAGTTGCAGCTGTAAGGAGGAATAAGGGTGTATGGTCATCTCTTGGTCCTGGTCTCTCTCTAAGTGATATTCTTGGTGAAACCCTTAGTGATATTCTCGGTAATACTCTTAGTGATATTCTTGCTATGTATGGTGCAAGTTTGAGAGAGTAGTGCAGCTGCAGCTGCTGCAGTTGTGTATGGTACTTGTTCTGTGGATGTGGAGTCTCTCTCTCTTGTGTGCTACCCTTGGAGGAGTGCTCTACTGGTCTTGAGTTGTTGCTGCAGTTAGCAACTAGGGTTTATCTGTTGGTTTTATTATGGCTTTCCGAAATAATTCTATCAAAGGTTAAGGTGCTAAGGGGTGGTTGCGTGCCTATGGTTGGGTGACAATAGTGATATTGTCTATGGTAAATCGAGCACATCGAATATTTTAATAGGTTAGGGGCCTACACTACCTTCATGATAGTCTAACCACTGGAAGGTAGCGTGGCATTTCTTTTTTAAGCTCGTTGTGGCACCAGTAGCAGCTGGAACTAGGGTTTCTGATTGTGCAACTGCAGCAAACCCTAACCTAATCTTTTGGGCACTTCAAGGGAAGCATTTGGCATATTTCTTTGACATCCTGGTGCACCCTAGCCTAGGGCACCTCTTAGCACCCTCAGCTAGAAAAAACGTTAGGTTTGAGTTTTTGGTCAGAGTCAAAGGTTGACTTTTGGTGAAATTGACTTTGTGGTCAAAGTTGAAGTTTCAAAGTTTCTAGATTGTTTTAATCATTGAACCTTTTTATTGAGTTTATAATCTCTTCTTGTCAAGATGGTGTCTAGTTTCAGATTAGAAAGACAAGCTGGATGATGCTACAAAGATTTCCAAGGTATGCACTTGTATATGCTTTTCAAGTTATATCATCTAGCAAAAGCATGAGTGTGTTTTGCAAGGAATATACAAGAGACCTTGTCCAAGCAATGATCTTGGATTCAATACATTCAGAGGAACAAACAGTTGAGGCTCCAGGTTCCAGGTTTGATTGATCAAATTGTTAAGATTTGCACATATCAAATTTGATAGTTGCTATAGTTGTGACAACAATCTTTGAAAGGTTATATTACTGCTAGGTATACTTGATGGCATGTGAATACTATTGATATAGATGCTTATTGTACTTGTTTGATATAGATGCTTATTGTTCTTGTCATATATGCTTATTTCTTGTTTTGCTCCCGGGCAGTTCATCTTGATCATACTATGTTTATCATGATGAAATTGTTATTCATTCTTGTTACCATAGATATGTTCTTATGAAAATGCTATTATAGTGGAAATACTTTTATTGTTGTCTCTGGCAGGTTTGTTGATGATTACAGCGACGTTAGACATCCTCCAGGACATAGACTGAGTGAGTCGGCCTGTGAGAAAGCCCATGAGTTGGGTGTGCCCATGAGATGGGTGTGTTGTTCCTCTCTGAGACGAAGATGGAATGTTGTGCGCCCCTGTGTGGGGTGAGGAAGCCCATGAGTTGGGTGTGCCCATGAGATGGGTGTGTAGTTCCTCTATGAGATGAAGATGGAACGCTGTGTGCGCTTGTATGGGGTGAGGAAGCCCATAAGTTGGGTGTGTCGTTCTCTTTGAGACAGAGATGAAACGATGTGGTACTCCAGATGATTCTCTTGTGAGACGCAGTGAGATAGAGATCTGTTGAGTAGGATGTCACTGTGGATGAGCACAGGTGGACGTGATCCTAGTGGCTGAGCACTAGTGAATGTGTGTCTAGTTGATTCTCCTGTGAGACACTGTGAGATCTGTTGACTTGGACATCCCTGTGGCTGAGCATAGGTGGACGTGCCCCTAGTGGCTGAGCACTAGTGGGTGTGTGAGATCCCTTGCTATATTGTCCAAGAGTCAAACTTACCTGTAACCCTATTTGTGATGTAAAGGGTACAGGTCGACCCCACCATAAAGTGAAAGATAATAAATATGGTAATCATTAATTATATTTTGAGTTATTGAGGTCAGCCCTGTTGTGCCAACAAGCACTACTTTTGATATGTCCAGTCTAATATAAATAAAGGTAATTTCCCCATTGAGGAAACATAACACAAGTGTGAATTTGGAAATTTCAGCAAGTACTTGTTCTTGGGCTGAAGTGCGCACCTCTCTTGGGCGCTAGTCTTCTAGGTTTTGTGAGCACCCTTTTGTGTGCTAGGTTTATGGTGTGGGAGGTCTTTCTCTTGAAGAATATAGCAATATATTGGTTGGGTTTTCTTCCCTTGTTGAGAAGGGTTTCCCAGGATTCTTCTTGTGTACTTGTGCATGGTGTTTCTTCTTGTGATCTTGGTTACTGCAGCAAATTGTTTATGGTGTAACTGCAATTGTCTATGGTTCAAGTAAAATGCTAAAATAGGAATGAACTTCATGCTTCAGCCTAGCTTATTGAAAAATCAACAAGGTTATCTTACAATATTTCATGGAGGCTACCATGGAGATGTATTTGTTTGTTCCAAATAAGTTACTATGGAAGAATGATTGATCACAACACTGAAGAGTGTTGAAGAATGTTGTCTGCTATTTTCCTTTGTTATTGTTCTTGTTCCAGGCAGGTCACAGGTGATAATTCTAGGAGGGAGCTACAGTGACAGTTGCAAGCATGGAACAGATGACTCAATCAGTGGTGAAGCAGATGGTCTCACCACGTATCAATTATAAAGGAAGCAAAGAAGGCAAGAAGTCAAAACCATATTCCAGTTATAGAACCTTCCACCTTTGAAGAAGCAGTCAAGCAGAAAGAATAGAAGGAAGCTGTGATGGAAGTATATCAATCATGAAAAACGATGTATGGGAAATTGTGCCTAAATGGGTTTACAAGATAAAACATGCAGTAAATGGGAGTATCGATAAATACAAGGCAAGATTCGTGGCTAAAGGGTTCTCCCAGCATGAGGGAGAAGACTATGACGAGACTTGGATTTTCGAAGAGATGCAGAGCCTCTCATTATTCAGTGTAAGAGGGCGTTAGCCTCTGAATTCGATATGAAGGATCTTGGCCTTATGCATTGTTATTTGGGACTAGAAGTATAGTAGAAGCGTGGTGAAATCTTCCTGTGGCAAGGGAAGTATGTTGTAAAGATTCTTCAGAAGTTTGGGATGATGGATTGCAAATCCATGGAAACTCCCATGATGGCTGATACGAGGAAGTTGAGAGACTCTGATTCTGATCCAGTAGACTTGTCCCTCTACCGACAGTTGTTTGGCTCATTAATATATTTGTTGTGAACACATTGAGCCAGTTCCAGGTGGAACCTAGACATGAACATTGGATAGCTGCAAAGCATATTTTTGAGATATCTTAGTGGGACGCTAAACTATGGTTTGAGATATGCCTCAAACAGTGGTGTACAAATGCATGGATTTACTGATTCGGATTGGGCAGGGAGTGCAGATGACAAAAATAGTACTTTTGGTGTATGTTTCAGTTTGGGATCTGCTATGCTATCATGGGCTAGCAGGAAACAAACGTTTGTTGCACTCAGCACTGCAGAAGAAGAATATATTGTAGCTTGTGATGCTTGTACGAAAGCAGTGTGGCTCCGTAAGTTGGTTTATGGACTGTTTGATCAGGTGTTGGATTCGACCGTGATATATTGTGATAACCAGAGTTGTGTGAAGCTCTTAGAGAATCCGATGTTCCGTGACAGGTCGAAGCACATTGAGATCAAGTACTATTTTCTCAGTGATAAAGTCCAGAGGGGAGAAGTGGTTCTCCAGTGTATCTCCATTGATGAGCAGACTGCAGATATTTTGACTAAGCCTTTGTCCAAGATAAAGTTTGCATGCTTGAGGGTCAAGCTGGGGCTCTGGGGCTCGTGGAGATTGCTCCCTTGGTTGAAAGGGAGGAGATGACTTCCTCGGTTGGGACAGAGCTCTGATATGTGGCATCATGGACTGTTAGTGAGCTGCAGATCTATATCATGCTAGTACAACTTAGAGATGGTCATACAACTTAGAGATGATGCTTGCATCATGCTGGTACAACTCAAATATGATACAGATGGTTGGAGTTGTTGATGATACAATGACCTGAGGAGCATCGTACTAGTACAACTTAGAGATGGACATTCAACTTAGATATGATGTATTGACATCATGCTAGTTATGTTCATGCCAGTACAGCTTAGAGACGATGCTAGTGAGCCACATCATGCTAGTTATGGCCATCTGAGTACAACTTAGATGTGACATACAACTTAGATATGATGTATTGACATCATGCTAGATATGTAGTGCTAGTACGGCTTAGAGATGACCATACAACTTAGAGATGATGCAGGGGGTCTCGTGTCATGCTAGATATGATTATGCGAGTAAAGCTTAGATGTGGATTACAACTTAGATATGATGCATTGGCATCATGCTAGATATGTCATGCTAGTACGACTTAGAGATAATCATACAACTTAGAGATGACACAGTGAGGCATTGATTTACATCATGCGAGTACAACTTAGATATGGCATACATCTTAGATATGATGCATTGGAATCATGCTAGATATGTCATGCTAGTACAACTTAGAGATGATGTAGATGACACTCTAGATCACGCCAGTACAACTTAGATATGATGCATTCGCATCATGCTAATACGACTTAGAGGTGATGCAATTGATGACACTGTTGATGCAGGATGATATCAGATGATATGATTTGATTGCTGTGGAGACTGTATGTCTCTGCACAATAGTTGTATGCTATTGTGGTGGATGTGTTCCACTAGCAGTGACTGTGTGTCATTGGTTAGTAGCCGTGTGCTACTAGGAGTGGTTGTGTACCACTGGACAGTAGTTGTGTACTACTATGGATAGACACAGTTGTGTTCTATTGGATGGCATTGTAGCAGTGGTATGCTACTATCTGATTGCCATGGAAACTACCACTAGTGTTGGAGATGATTGCTAACTAGATGGATAGTCAGTGTGCTGGTGGACAAACATTCTCCAGGCAGAACAAATTGCTGGTGCACAGACATTCTCCCTGTGGAGAATGGTCCAGGTTGACATATTGCTGACATATCATGGATTGGTATTTTCCTAAGGCATAGATTGTGGCCCTGTTATCCCCCATTTTAGGGATAACTAAGGAGATTATGTCTCGAGGCCCACAGGTCCTAGACATGGAGTATCGAGAGCCTGATTGACTTGAGCATGGCCCTGGAGGGCCCATCTTTTCATTCTTTAGCGCCTCCACTTTGTCAGCATCAACATCCATCACCTCGGCCTGGTCCTGTAGCAGAAATGGATCTTGCTCCATGGGGTAATGAGTCTGGGTATCATGGTATGTGTCACTCTGATCCTCAAAACCTTTGAATATGTGCATTCAATTCTTTTTGTTTCTAACGGGTGCTTGGATCTTATACCTATCCACTTGACCATATTTGGGGGGAATGACAGGATGCCCTAGTAAGCTAGTACACATTGGTTTTGAGTTGCCACGGGGGGGATTCATGAGAAGCCATCGTCCGCTCCCACCATACTTACCACTTTCCATCTTTCTCCCGCTCATCCATCCCATTACATTGGTCCGGGCATTAGGTTGGCCAAATATTTAAGGGTTGTACCTTACCTTGTGGGAAGAAGGGGCTAGAGGCCGAGAGGGTAAAAGTAGCTGGCAAAAGATAGAAGCCAAAGAATGAAACCTTGAGATGCTTCGCCCAGGGATCCTCGAGAAAGCAGTAAAAACGCTTCTCAGCGAGAAACAAAGGGACCCATAAAAACAATAAAACAAGACCTAGTTGGAGGATAGGCGGTCTCATCACGAGCCATCCTATTAGGTCCATGGGCATATAGCGGTATGACACTACCAATAGCTGGTCACCATGCTAGGGTAGTGGTTCTTGGTGGCATAGCCAAGAGAAAGGGTGTCTCATCATGAGCCAACCTTCTCATTTCCGTGAAATACTTGTGGGTAACATTGTCACCACTGTTCACCACGCTAGGGCAGTGTCCCCTAACTAGCTTCTTAAAAAAAAGGCAATAAAATAAAGACAAAAGGCATGAATGGGCTTGGAAACATTTGCATCCATGATATGTGCAACTCACCCTCTTTAGAGGCACCCACAGGTAAGCCATACATTTCCCTGCTATCACTGCACCCCTTGCCTAGACATCCCTTATCCACTTCATCCACTCACATGGCTTAGATTTGATTTCTCCCGGAAACACCCCACATCCAGTGAGCATTAGCCCAATAGGATGTCCTAACCTTCCCCCTAACTTGGCTTGTAGATTAGTATAATGTCTTTGAGCACTTGTCCGGGTAAAAGGGGTTTTATGCACATGTTTAATAACTTGATGATTAGATGTGATTGACATTGCTATGATCCCTGTAACTTACGAGCCCATGGAGGGCGTATCTGTTGATGTTTTAGGATCATACCCGATGGACAGGTACACGTGGGGAGATGATTAGTTCGGACCTCCATGGGGCTAAAAGCCCACCAGATGGATGCTGAGACCCCAGCAGGGGGCAGAGACAGATTAGAGGATTTGCACAGGAGAAGAGGAGGACGTTCCACTAGAGGCAGCTTGGCAGACCCGTACCTAGGGGGGTTGTGCCTTTTCCACCAGGACGCAGGCCTTGGAAGGCCCATGACGTCACCCAAGACACCATGACGTCATCCAATGCTTTTGGAGGTTTTGAGAGGCAGTTATGTGCCAAGTGGCACGTGTGGCAAGTTCCTGAGGCCCAAGGAGGCCCAAGGAGGCCTAAAAGGGCCTAACGTCACCCTAAAGGTGCATGACGTCATCATTTGTGCTTGATTAGGGTTTTAATTATGACATTTAATGTAAAACAATATTTTGATGTAAATTTGGCCTTGTTAGCCTTCTGTGAACTAAAAGTAAAATTAAGGTCATTGCTATTGTATAAATTGAGGGTTAAAACCCTCATTTTCTCATCATCTTTCACTCACACTTGTGTGAGGTCTGAAATTTGCGCCCTTCTTAGTGTTTTGGCTGAAATTACTAGTGCACACTTGTTGAAGGAGGCTTATTTTGGTGATCTTTGGCATTTTTCCTGGTGGATGGTTTATAACTAGGGTTTGGCTTGATAAATACTTGGTGAATGTGAATAAATTTCTGCAATCCTTCTCTTACTTGAATGGTTATAGTGTTTTACTTGCATTTTTGTTAATGAAATTGCTGGAATAAACCTTAGGAAATAAGGACATGTTAATGTCCTTGTTTTAATTGCCTTCTACCTACTAGATTATGCTAAGGAGCCGTTTTCTCTGTTGAAGTCATTCCTAGGGCCTTGCCATTGCAACACCCTATCTCTTGTTCTTCATTCTAGCCGTTTTTTACTTTGTCATTGAGTTAAAGGAGGAAAACCTATTAAGGCCTGTTATCCCCGAGATCTAGGGATAACTAGGAGATCATGTCTCGAGGCCCATAGGTCCTAGACATGGAATACCGAGAGCAGGATTGACTTGAGCATGGCCCTGGAGGGCCCATCTCTCTTCTTCTTCGTCAGATTTGTCCTGTTAGCAGTAGCAGCTTCCATCACCACCGGCCTGGGCTTGCATCAGAGAGGACTCTTGCTCCATGAGGTAATTGGTCCGAGGTATCATGGTATGTGTCATATTTGATCGTTATAACCTTC
>ML798720.1:163167-187366 GCA_009831015.1 Picea engelmannii | reverse complement strand
TTGAAGTTTCTGGAGGATAAAAGATTGACATGAAGCGGGGAAAGGTGATATGGATTGAAGCTTGTGTAGGAACATCATAAAGGGTGACCATATGAGAGAACATGGATTGGTGATCTACATTTGGGGGTAGAGTGACATGTCTAGAGAAAAGGGTGCACCAAAAGGTTTTGGAAGAATGGTGAGTACCTCACAAAGCTTGCATCTTAGCAAGGAAAGGAAAGCTCACTTTTTATGGTGGAGGAGGCGATGGTAGGATTATGAAGGTAGGTTTTGTGTAAAAGCGAAGCAAATATGTTTGTGATGGAGTTTACACTCCCTTGTTGAACCGATGGTTGATGGGGAAAAATCCAGGTGTGCGGGTGTGTTGTCAAATGGAATGGTAGTAGGAGTTGAAAGAGCCCTCTTAAATTTTTAAAGGATCGTCACCCTAAAGCATATTTCACAAAGAGGGAAATTGGTTTTCTAATATGAAAAAGCTGCCATTACTAGATTTTTATTACCTAAAAATTCATTTTATTTGGTGCTTGATGTCCATGAATGTTCATAGTTTCAGATATAAATTTTAGGCATTCTTTTGCTTTCCACTACTCTAATTTGAAATGTACACTTTGCCACAGGGTTATGAAGTGTTGAAAAGGATTAGCATTGCAATTGAACAACGAAATAGAGACAAAGTTCTCGAACAACTAAGCAGGTATTGATTATCTCTTAATAGTTAGACTTGTAGTTAATGAACATATCTTGTTTTGAGTAAATATGTGTTGTTTATGATTTTTAGCTGTTAGCTTAAAATCCATATTGAAGGGAATTTTCATTCATGTTTTTTTGAATGCATTGAAATATTCCCAACATTGTCTCGTTCAGCATATTGTGAGAGTGTAAAGGGGTTGTAAGTAAAGGATTCTTAACCATTTGGAAATTACATGCACTTTGAATTAGGATTTGATGTAAGATGCTTATTTTTGATAAAAATAAGACGTGTTGTTGGTTTGCTTTCATGGATAGATGAGGTACTTTCAAAGACAACAACTACTGATGTTACAACTTGTAATGCATTGGGCATATTCCCAAATTGAACAAAAATGGATGTAGCGAAACTTTAGTTAGATCTTATTCATTTTACCCCACAAACCAACATTAAATTTTTTTTAATCAATGTTCTAGCACTGTTTTTGTGGTTTTTGTGCAAAATTATACAAATGGTTGGTATATTGTATTGTGGAAGATCATTAATTATTTGACTAGTCAATTAATCACAACTGCTTGTAGTTGAGGGAAATAATATAAATTGGGAATGTGAAAACTATTTAGTGATTAAGGGATGACACCAAATCATAGTGTAAACTATGGTTCATTGAATAGGAGAATTTATATACAATGCAATAGAAATGTGATATAAGGCATGTTACCCCGGTTGAATTTTTAATGGTTGCTGAAGCACATGTAGTTTCTTTTCAATTTAGCATGAACTTGAACCATAAACAATGCAGCAGTACAATAGCTGCAGTAAACCAAGATCACAAGAGAATAACCATGCACAAGACACCATAAATTTATCACGGGAAAACTTTTCTCAAACAAGGGAAAAACCCAACAATCCTTTGCTATAAAGTCAAGAGAAGATAACCCTCTCACTAGAAAACCTAGCGCACACAATAAGGTGCTCTATGACCAAGAAAGATAGTGCATAGAAGAAGAGCGCACTAAATTACAGCTCTCCAAGTTCTGTCTATGCGTTTTGAGTGAATGAGATGATATGATCCACAATGGGGATCATTCACTAATAAATACAAGTCATAACACATGAATAGATGTGCCTCTTCATTGGCACTGTTGCCGTCCTTATACACATCTGCAAACGTGGACCAAGTCTCAGTCCACTTAGTGTGTCCTTGGAGACACAATGTCTAAGTTCAAGCCCACTGTTACCTCGACTTGAACTTCTTCTGTCTAGGCTTACTCCTAGGGAAGCCAAGGGGAGTAGACCCTAGTTACTACTTGAGTTAAGAGATTATGTCTAGGAGTTAATTTTAATTGGTTAAAGGTCTAGGGGGATCTAGCCTATATGAGAGTCAGCAATGCAAAGTGCAAGATTTCAATGAGAAGCAACCCTTTTCCTAAGTCAACTAAGACTAGTGTTTAATGTTGGGAAAGGGGTCAACTAAGTAAAATGGATTAAGCTTTACAAATGATTACAAATAGATTACAAAAGAAACTTTACAAGATTCTACACTTGATACAAAAGAATTACTTTATACAATTTACAATTGATTTAGATACAACTATCTACACAAATGAATATAAAGAATACTAAAGATACAACAACTATTAACAAGATGAAATAGGCAAGCACTAATTAACTTGACTGATTTGTGCAGGGAAAGAAAAGAGCATTCAAGAGGAGATCGCCACAACACAACAAGCCAACACACCCAGATAATGAAATGCCTCTACAAGATGTGCAACTTCAAGGGTTGGTTTCAATGGCATCAACACACAATTACAAGCCCAAACAAGAAGTGCCTCTACAAGATGTGCAACTTCAAGTAAAAGATCCAACAAAAGAGCCTCCAAGGGCAAGTGATGCGCAACTTCAAAGTAAACTAGTTAGCCATACACAAGAGCTCAATAAAATTGCATGTGAAATAACTTAAATGAAATGCTTGCAAAGTTAAAGAGCATTAAACCATAAAAAAGATTTAGAGATTATACCAAATTAAGGTGGATTAAGTTTTAGGATTGCTTGAGTTGATTAAGTTTAAAGTGTGAATCCTAAAACTATGTGACTTCCCTAGAACTCTCCCTGCTTATACCAAAAAGATTGCTGGGTGCTCAAGAAGTGAGGCAAACAAAGCCACACCCTAGCTCCACAAGTCAATCCGGGAACAAAAGTACTCCACAAGGGGGACACCTAGTGCCGTGAGACCATCCCTGATCTAGCACACCAAGCCAGGACAGTGGCCTTCAACTTGTTCCTTAAAACATGAAAGAAATAAAGAATGGCAAGAATATGGGCTTGGAAAAAGTGCATTGCAAACGAAGGTGCCACACACACTCTACAAAGGCACCCATAAATGAGATAATACGAGCCCTTGTATGCCATAAAACTCATTGACCTATGAATTCTAAATCCTTTTCCACCTCATCATCCATTACATAACCTTGAAAGGTCATCCTTGGGAGCATCCCCTACTTGAGGGTTTTGGTCTGCCCAATAGGACTTTTATGACACCCCTCCCATACTTAAAACTTGGTCAATTGTATAGGGTCTTTGAGCATTTGTTTAATTTGATGAGGTAATTTTGATACCTATGCTTAGGTGTCGTGTTTATTAGATGTGGTTTACACCTGTCATGATATCTTTGGCTTGAGATCTTTGGAGGGCGGATCCTTTTGTTTCGCAGGACCTTGTTGGTGGATAGTTTTGGAGGAACAAACCTAGCTTGGGCTTCCATGGGGCTTGAGGCCTATAGGTTGGACGCCAAGGGCCCACATGCCGGGTCATGATGACTTTCCTTTGGAGGCCTAGAAGACATCATGGATGACCTTACCTAGCCCCTAGTACCGAAACGACTTGCTTAGGAGAGGCAACACATCACTTTTGGAGGGTTGGCGTCATGCTTGAGGGGGTTGGGTGGTGATGGAGGTGTTGTTCATTGACACATGGTACGTTTTGAAGGAAGGAAGGATTTGAATCATAAATAAGCTTGGAGAGATGACAAGTGGCCTTTGGAGGCCTTTCCACTCTTCCCCTACTCCAACGACTTGCACCTAGTGCCAAAACGTATCCCAAGGGATGACGTAATCTTCTTTTAGGGTTACTATAGTTTTAAAGTGAAAATTAGGGTCATTCGATTTTATTTTCCACAAGGAATCTAGATATATGGTTATAATCGTCATATGAGCCTTGAAACCCGAAGCGCAAAAAATAGTAGTGTCTCGCATGTCGCCTGGAAAAATATTATTGGTATCGTGAGTTCGCAAGGATCCCAAATATGTAGTCACCTTTGACATGCAGGCCTCTAAACTGTGACTCCTAAAAATAGTAAGATTGCTAAAAATGACAGTTTTCCCCAAACCTGATGAATATGCCTTTGAAATGAACTCTAATCCCAGGAAAATTTGTCTTTGATCTTTGTGAAAGTTGTCTTTGACTACTAGGTCAATGAAAGCTAGTTGGATTTTAGGCCTCCATTTGTATAGGAAAATCTGGGGGTTAACAGGAACATGACCTAACTATGGGACATGATTGTTCAACCATCGCGACTAGTCAATTTGTATAGGTATGCTGTCCCATGACATCATATTAATCATCTATCTCATATTCATTATTCAATTATATAATTATTATCCTATATGAATTTCGACCTATTGTCCTTATGTTGGATACTCAATTACTAAACTATTATTCATTACATGTGCACTCTACTTGAGGGTATTTCAATCGGACACTTGCTACTATGGAATTAGCCAAATGCCTAGCAACATTAGCAATGACGAATTGAGCCAACCCCTTAGGCTATAATCAATCACTTTCATATTCAATATATAATATTATATATTTCATGGATTATATGGGTTGGTCCATTTTCTTATAATTTAATGATGGCTCATCGTGATTAACATCATAGGTGACAAATTTAGAATCTCGGTTTTTAGAGTAAATTTGAGAGGCAGGTTGCAGACATCTTCATTGTGTTTGAACTTGATAAGTTTCTATTCCAGGACAAATGGTTAGTCTCTGTTATCCCCTATCCTAGGGATAACTAAGGAGATCATGTCTCGAGGCCCACAGGTTCTAGACATGGAGTGCCGAGAGCTGAATGACTTGAGCATGGCCTCAGAGGGCCCTTCTTTTCTTCAGTGCAACCTATTTATCAACAACAACAACATCCATCCCACCAACCTAGTCCTGAAGTAGCAGTAAGTCTTGCTCCATGAGGTAATGAGTTCGGGTGTCATGGTATGTGTCACTCTGATTATTGAAGCACTTGAATATCTTGCACTGAATTCTCCTTCATTTCATAACGTTTGCTTGGAAATTATGCTCTTTAACCTGTTCGTACCTGGAAGGGTGACATGATGCCCTAGCAAGTTGATCTCCCTTTAAGATTGGTTGCCATTGGGTGGGTCTATGAAAGGTGATCGTCCATTCCCTCCATACGTACCACTTTCCATCTTTACTCCTCTCATTTTCCCCTACCTTTGTTCGGGCATTGGGTTTGGCACACTAGGAAGGGTTGTACCTTGCCTTATGGGAAGAAGGGGATAAAGGCCCAGGGGGTAAAAGCAGTAAAAATATTCTTAGTAAGAAAAGGGGATCGATAAGATAAATGAACACTCAAGGTATTAGTTGATGGATGGGAGGTCTCATCATGAGCCGACCTACAATGACCATGGGCATGTAGCGGTATGACACTACCATCTATCTCGTCACCAAACTAGGGTGGTGGCTCTTGGTGGCATAGTCAAGAGAAAGGGGGTCTCATCACGAGCCAACCTTCTTATCTCCGTGAAATGCTTGTGGATAACGCTGTCACCTTTGGTCACCAAGCCAGGACAGTGTCCCTCAACTCTTCGCTTGAAGCATAAAAGAAAAAGATCAAAAGCATTAAAGCTAAGAATAAAAGGAAATGAATGGGATAGGAAACAATGACATCTATGACAAGGTGCAACTCGCCCTCTACAAAGGCACCCAAAGGTAAGATCTATATTTCCCTGTTATCACTGTACCCCATGCGCAAACACTTACCCCACACCACCTCACATGCACTGACATGACCTAGACTGGTTCTCACTTGGGAAACACCCCAAACTGAAGGATGATTAGCCCAATAGGGCACCTTGAGACCTTCTCCAAACTTGACTTGTTAAATTGCATAACGTCTTTGAGCATTTGTTTGGGTAAAGGGGGGTTTGATGCACATGTTTGGGTAATTTGATTATTGGATGTGATTTACATGTTATGATCCCTGTGACTTATGAATCCCTAGAGGGCGTACTTGTTGTTGCATAGGACCTTGCCAGGTGGACAGGGACACGTGGGGGAATGATTAGCTCAGACCGTCATGGGGCTAAGAGCCCACAGATGGATGCTGTGACCTCGACCAGGGGTAGGGAGACATTTGAGACTTGCACCAGGAAGAAAGAAGGATGTTGCACCGGAGACACCCCGACAGACCTAGACCCAGGGGGATCTTGCCTTTCCACTTGGACGTTGACCTTTGGGAGCCCATGACGTCACCTTTGTGACCTTAGACGTCATCCGAAGTCATGGTTTGCACCTTGAGGACAGTTGTGAGCCGATTGGCACGTGTGGGCATCATCCAGGGCCTTTGGAGGCCAAACGTCTTGCTTCTGGAGCCCAACATTTCACCCTAGGGGCTCAACGTCACCTAGAAGGGCAAGACATCACCCTTGGAGATGATTGTTAATTACTTTAATTTATGTAAAAACTGGATTTTTTGATGTAATTTGGCTAGGTCGGCCTTTTTATGACCTAAAATTAATTAAGGGTCATTGATATTGTATAGATAGAGAGAAATTACTCTCATTTTTCATCATCACTCATCACACACTTAGTGTGGACTGAAATTTGCGCCCTCTTTAAGGGCTATTGACTGAAATAACTAGTGCGCAACTTCTCAGAGAGGCTTATCTTGATGCATTTTGGCTATTTTTCATGGTGGAAGATCTTCAACTAGGGTTTGGTTTGATTATTCTTGGTGAAGTAAGTAGAAAATATGCAATTTGTTTATGTTAATGAATGCTTGTGGTAAATTTTACTTGTTTCATGTTTAAGATTATGAAATTGCTTGCTTAAAGCCTAGGAGAGAAACATAAGTTACTTCTTTCTCTCTATAGTCTTCTACTTGTTTAAATTTCTCAAGTGCACCTTGTTTAAGAAGTAGCTACTAGAGCCCTAAAGTGCTAGCTCTCTAGTAGTTCTACTCTACTTGCCTATTGCATACATTATTTCGTTAGTCTAGGGAAGGAAAATTCGCTAGGGCCTAGGATTCCTTGCTCTCTAGGATTTGGATGCTTGAGGCCTTGGGTAGCCAACACCTCCCCCATCCATCCCTTCTCCTTTGACGAAGTATTGTCATTGCGACTTTGCTCCAAGTTTTGCTGCTCCTATTGTTGACTCTGTATGTTGAATTTCTTACTAGTTCAGGCTCATGCATTTAATTTCAATTTTCTGTTTAGCATTTAGTTGAACCTTAAACAAATACAACAACAATAACTAGTTGCATTAAACCAAGATCACAAGAAGAATAACCATGCACAAGAACACAAGAAGTATCCTGGGAAACCCTTCTCAAAGAAAACCCAGCCAATCCTTTGCTATATTCTCAAGAGAAGATCCCCTAGCCATCACCAAACCTAGCACACAAGAGGGTGTTGTAATTCTCATAATTTCAGACCACAAGTTCTGAAATCATGAGATGACACAATAATAAGTGTGTTTCCTCAATGGGGATTCACCTTTATTTATACAAAACTTTTCACATCAAATGATGTGTCTATTGGTACAATAGGGCCAACCTCAATAACTCAGAATATAATTAATAATTACAATATCTTTTACATTAATTATCTTTCACTTTATGGTGGAGCCGACCTGTACCCTTTACATCACAATTAGGGTTATAGGTAAATCTTACTCTCAGACAATATAGTAAGGGATCTCACACACCCACTAGTGCTCAACCACTAGGGGCACATCCACCTGTGCTCAGCCACAGGGACGTCCTACTCAACTGATCTCTATCTTACTGAGTCTCACAGGAGAATCATCTGGAGTACCACATCGTCTCAACCTTCTACACAGAGGAGAACGATACACCCATCACATGGGCACCTTCACCCCTCACAGGGTTACACATCGTTTCATCTCAAATGACACACCCATCTCATGGGCATTCTCACCCACATAGGGGCGCACACATCGACACACCCATCTCATGGGCATTCTCACCCCACACAGGGGCACACAACGTTCCATCTTAGTCTCAGAGAGGAACGACACACCCATCTCACGGGCACACCCAACTCATGGGCTCTCTCACAGGCCGACTCACTCAGTCTGTGTCCTGGAGGATGTCTCACGAAGCTGTAATCATCAACACCATAAGCCCTAAAAGGCACTAGTCTACCCATTATAGTGAATGATTGATCAAACAAACACTGAAACCTTTCTCCTTGAAGCTTTTACTAACCTTTACTAACCCTAAACTAGACTAATTCCTCATCTAACTTGATGATGTTACAAAGGATTGCTACAACCATTTAAGTGCAACAAATTCTATGCAAAAATGACATATTATGCTAGCTAGACATTGCCAAAATTGCTTGTGACAACTTATTATCATTCTGGTAGGTTAAAGCTATTCCTTCTTGTCTTTTTCAAGCATTTTCAAGGCATAATTCTTGTGGCTGTTATAAAATACTAATTGCTGTTATAAACTGTTACATTGCTGCAAATTCATATCAGCTAGCTTATTTTTTTAAAGGTTCATGGTCTTATGAAGCACTAACATCATTTAGTACTTGAAAGCTGCTATATTTTTCCTTTGTTGTCTTGTTCTGGGCAGGTAGGCCATATATTCACTTTGCTTCATCCCTTAAAGACCTAGAGAACCTTTTGATTTGAGTGACCAATGAGAGGGGGAATTTCTTGCACCCTTGCCTTAGTCTTATCAACACTTTAGGACACCGGGGACATCTCCCATGGGGTAACTTTGATATACTCCTTAATACAAAGGGG
Source organism: Picea engelmannii (assembly GCA_009831015.1). Lineage (NCBI taxonomy): Eukaryota > Viridiplantae > Streptophyta > Pinopsida > Pinales > Pinaceae > Picea > Picea engelmannii. The sequence continues at coordinate 178,599 of ML798720.1, read as the reverse complement.
TTTCCTATTAAGGTGACAGTGATAGGTCACCCCCTGTTACGCCAATCTTGCATCCACTTGCCTTGGGCTTTGGGCAAGTATAGATTGTGCGATAACAGTCTCCATATGGTCAATGATGGAGGGTATTAAAGTTAGATTATTACAATGGTTATATGTTAGTTATACTTTATCTGTATTTTAGGTTAATAAAGTACCTTACGTTAATAAAGTCATATTCCATAGGTAGCATAGATTAAACATTTTATTAGTTTAAAAGTATGTAAATATGGACAATCCCTCACTTAATGAGCCCACATAAAAGATTTGTTTGGAATATGAAGTTAGCTATTCGAATGGTTCTCTCTCTTTTGTTGGTGTACTTGTCTTTGCTATTGTTGTATGGATTTGCTAAGAAAAGGAGCATGCATGAAAATCCACTTGAGCATGTTATGTAGAATTATTTTGACAACTAAATCTTCTTCTTGATGAAAATTGATTTAGAATCAATTTCAAAATTTAGAATAAATGTATCAATTTTTATATATGTCATGTCATGTCTTGTGACTAACTCTATTGTATCCACAATTTTAAAAAAGAAGATGTATGGATGTCCACGCGTATATTTGTATCTATATCACTATTTGTATCCTAATAACTTAACTCTCGTACTTTTTTCTGTCCATTTGCCTTATCTTGTTCATAATGTGTTTTATTAGTGAATGGAATATTCTAATCTGATCAAAAGATGCATATAGTATTTTAAAGATTGAGATCAAATTTTTCTTGGAATCAGTTTACTTCGTCTTCTTGCAGTGAATTCTACACAGTGGTTCCGCATGATTTTGGCTTCAAAAAAATGCGTATGTATCCAATTCTTTTTTCTTTCAATTTTAGGCATATATTCTTACTGGATTATATGTGCTTATTGCCTAGAAAAAATGTAAATAAGCCCTTTCGATGTTGGGCTTTGTCCTAGTTGTTCATTCAGCTCATGATTTCTTGGTAGTGAGACATAGAACTTAGCAATTATGCCATATAATTGTCTGTGAGTTTTTTATTGGTTGATTTTGAGCTAGTTTGGATATTTGATATGGACTCATTGCTACGAGTGGTCAAATTGGGTGATGTTTGATACTTGTGAGTTTTAAGCTGTCTTGTTTCTACTAATTTCGTTGCATTATTTCAGGTGGATTCATCATCGACACCCCTCAAAAATTGAAGCAGAAACTAGAAATGGTATTCTCTCAATATTGCTCAGTTTTGTACTGTTTCTCTTTCATCCTAAATACCATAATTTGGAGTCATAATTGACGTGAAAGGTGTAGGACCAACTTAAAATAAGTAGATGAAATTTCTCCGCTAAAAACAAGATAGAAGTATAAACACAATACAATTGACGACCTGTTCTGTTGGGGTAATTAAAAGTGTCATCTTTTATTAATGATGTAGGGAATAGTGTACAAAATGGGATGGTCAATGATATCCCCTTGATGATTTTAGTTTCTAGCTTTACATGATAAGTTTTTAGTGTCATATGCCCTCTTTCTATAATGATTCTTGATATTACATACTTTCAGGCAAATAATACAAGACATAACTTTACCCAATTCCATAACTTAATTACTCTTTAGGGCCTCCTTGTAATATACTAGATATAAAAATATGCAGAACATAAATAAAATGCTAGAAATGGCAGAATAACAACAATATAACCAGAACAATTACCACAATATCACTGAAATGATATAAGAATAACACAGAAATAACACTTTGATACTGAGAGCAATGTTCACGGGCCTCTTCGAGGGGGCAACTTCCAGTCGAGCAAAGCTCTATTACAATAATATCCAAACTAGGGTTCTCCTACCCTCGACTCCTATTTATACTAAATATGTCTATCAAAAGAAACATCTAGAGGAAGATCCTTCTAGAAGTGGAAGCTTCTATTAGGTCTTCTTACATTCAACTTATTCTATTTTATTGAAAGGCCTTATTAATATTGACCTTTATTACATCCGAATATATTGTTCTACCTATGTACGGGTTAGGACTCTAACACTCCTTGCTTTCTAAAACCTTAACAACCTTGCCACCTTGGTACTTTTATTTCCCCATGTTCGAATATAGAAATAAGGTGTTAGAAAAGTGGATGTGCTCGTTTAACCATAGACAATATAGCAATATTGCAACCCAACCATAGGCACAAATGCCACCCCCGAGCACCTTAACCTTGACAGAGAGAAGAATTCCGGTAGCAAATCAATAGCCAACCAAGGCTAATGCACCAAACAAAGATAACCAAGACTGATAAGAAAGTCCAATCAAGAAAGACCGAAATTACAAGTTCCAGTAGCTGCAGCTACCACTACTCTCCAGACTTGTGCACCACTAAATTTCTGCAGTTGTGAGCTGTGAGTACCAAATGAGCTCTGGCGTCCTGTATTTATATTGCTCCTCCTTAGCTGTCTGGGCCGACTTATCTTTCTGGAGGCTAAAAGCTCAATTTTAATTATTTTCTTTAGACGACTTGTCTTCTAGGGTTATGTCCAATGCTTTAGGGTTTCTTCTTGCTTACTGGAATATTCTAGTCTCATCAATTGTTACAAGTGGAGGTTAATACCTCTCGTAGCTACCATAATATCAACACTCCCTCCTAACTAGGGAAGTATAAAGGGCAATGGTCTTGAGCACAAACAAACCATTCCACCGGTAGCATCATCATCACTATCCAACTAGATAGTCTCCATGGCAATTAGAACAATGCCATCCAATAGAACACAACTATGTCTATTCATAGTAGTATACAACTACTATCTAGTGGTACACAACCACTCTCAGTAGCACACTGCTACTAACCAGTGACACACAATCACTATTAGTGGATCACATCCACCACAGTAGTATACAACCACTGTCCAGAGACATACAGTCTCTATAAGAATCATATCATCTGATATCAATCTGCATAAACAATATCACGATACAAACTGAGTCATCTGGGCCATTCTTCCACTCACATCTGTGAGATCTGGAATAACGTCTGCCCTTAGAAGGTAAAACATCAACCATGGGCTATTTGGACTCTTCTTCTCAAGCATAGAAGAATAACTGTCCTTGATTTCTGAGCCTGGTCCATTCACCTAACTAGACAATTCCTTCGGCACTAATCATAGTGCAACCTGGAGAGAATGAGTCTGCCCTAGGGAATGCGTGTCCTTGATTGCTGAACATGGACCATTCACCTAACTGGGCCATTCCTCCGGCACTAATCATAGTGCAACCTGGAGAGAATGAGTCTGCCCTAGGGAATGACTGCCTGGACCATTTCCTAAGGAAATGACTGTCTTGCACCAACCTCCAAAATAGACAATTCTTCGAAACTGCTCACAACTGTGAACTTCAAAAGAATGACTACTCAACGAGGCAAACCATTCTACTTGACCACTACTCAGAGTGACTGCCAAGAAGAATGACTGTCCTAGACCATTCCCCCACACTAGCCACAAGGGGAATTGCTGTCTATGGTACATCAACAATCTATCGGACCATTTTCATTACAAAAATGACTGTTTGATCTGGACCATTTTCCAAACTGGAAAATGCCTATCCGTTAGAAATCTCAAACCACTTTTCGAACTGGAAAGGAATTGCCCAACCTAGACCATTTTCCAAACTGGAAAATGACTGCCCACGAATCAATAATATATATCAGTGCTCCCTCCCAACTATTGAATTTTAATGCTTAGCTCAAACACATGTAGTTTATTTCAATTTAGCATTAACTTGAACCATAAACACTGCAACAACAATACACTAGCTGCAGTAAACCAAGATCACAAGAAGAATAACCATGCACAAGACACCACAAATTATCCTGGGAAAACCCTTCTCAATCAAGGGAAAAACCCAACAATCCTTTGCTATATTGCCAAGAGAAGATCCTCCACACCACAAACCCTAGAGCACACAAGAGGGTGCTTCTATGATCGAGAAAGATGCCGCCTAAGAGAAGTGCGTACTTCATCCCTCCAATTTCAGACCATGCGTTTAGTGAATGAGAGAGATGAGTGATCCACAATGGGGATCTAACTCTTATTTATACACGACCTATCACATCAAATGGATGTGCCTATTGGCACAATAGGGACGACCTGTACAATTGAATAATATAATTAATATTTACTCAAGATTAATTATCTTTACATGGTGGGGCCGACTTGTACCCTTTACAATACAAATTAGGGTTTTACGAAAGTCTTACTCTTTGACAATATATCAAGGGATCTCACACATCCTCTAGTGCTCTGCCACTAGGGACACGTCCAGTTGTGCTTAGCCACAGGGACGTCACTCTCAACAGATCAACTCAACTAAGTCCATAGGAGTACTATCTGGAGAGCCAACTCAAGTCAACTCAACTAAGTCCATAGGAGTACAACATGAGACCATCTCAAGTCGTCTCAACTCAGTGCAGAGGAGCATGACAAGAGACCACACACGTCATCTCAGCTCACTCCAGAGGAGTATGACTCACCCATCACATGGGCGTTCTCACAGATCGTCTCAACTCAGTCTAGAGGAGAACGACCCGGAGAATGTCTCATGAAGCTGCAATCAACAACACCAACCTGGGGAGCCATCTCTTCCCTTTCAGCTAAGGGAGTTATCTCCATGAGCCCCATCTTCTCCCTTAAGTACACAAACTTTATCCTGGACATCTGTGGACATATACTGGAGTTTCACTTCTCCTTCCTGGACTTTATCGCGAATAATGTCGTATTTGATTTCAATATGTTTCGACCGGTCATGAAACACTGGGTGTTCTGATAGCCTTATACAACTTTGATTGTCATAGTATATTACGGTCGAATCTGGTACCTGATCAAATAATCCCGAAATCAACTTCCTTAGCCATATTGCTTCGATACATGCCTCACATGCTGCGATATATTCTGCTTCTGCTATGCTGAGTGCGACATACTTCTGTTTCCTGCTGGCCCATGATATCATAGTAGAGCCCAAGCTGAAACATATCCTTGAAGTACTCCTTCTGTCTTTTGCACTCCCTGCCCAATTTGAATCTGTGAATCCATGAAGTTGTATATCATTGGATGAGGTGTATCTTAAACCATAGTTTAGCGTCCCACGAATATATCTTAGAACATGCTTTGCAGCTATCCAATGCTCATGTCTGGGTTCCACCTGGAACTGGCTTAAGGTGTTTACAACAAAACAAATATCTGGTCGAGTATTTACTAGATACATCAACGACCGAATCAATTGCCGATATAGTGACAGGTCTATTGGATCAAAATCTGAGTCTCTTACTTTTCTTATATCTGTGGTCATAGGAGTGGCCATGGATTTGCAATCCATCATTCCAAATTTCTGAAGAATCTTCACTGCATACTTTCCTTGTCCAAGGAAGACTTCACCACGCTTCTGCCATACGTCTAGTCCCAAGTAATAGTGCATGAGACCAAGATCTTTCATATCGAGCTCATAAGCTAGTTCCTTCTTACATTGGGTGATGAGAGACTCTGGACCTGTCAAGAATTAGTCGTCGACATATAGCAGTAGAATCACATGTGCATTGTTCACAACTTTGTAGTAGAGATTTGGATCTGCATGACTCTTAGAGAAACCAAGTCTTATTAAGTAGCTGTCTATTCTGGCATACCAAGCTCTTGGAGCTTGCTCGAGTCCATACAGGGCTTTCTTTAATCTGCAAACATGAGTATCTCTGGAATGTACTTCAAAGCCTTGAGTTTGTTCAATGTATACTTCTTCTTCAATTGCTCCATTGAGGAAAGTTGTCTTTACATCCATCTGATGTAGACTCCATCCCATGGAGGCAACAAGAGATATAATGGCTCTAATAGAAGTATATCTGGCAACATGAGCAAAGGTTTCGTCATAATCTTCTCCCTCCTTTTGGGAGAACCCTCTAGCTACGAACCTTGCCTTGTATTTGTCCACGCTTCCTTCTGCTGCATTTTTGATTTTATAGACCCATTTTGAAGTTACCACTGATTTTTCTTTGGGTCTGGGCACGATTTTCCATATGCCATTTTTCATGATGGATTGGTGTTCTTCTGTCATGACTTCTTTCCATTGTTTCTTCTTGTTAAAATTAATTAAAAAGTACCTAGGCAAGTGTTTCTCATCACCTAGGCGCCTAAGGGGTGAGAAGGTGCCTAATGTGGACCCTAGTCATTTAATTTGTGAGATGGAAATTAAAAGGTGACTTTTTGAGACTTAAGGAAAGTGGGTGAATAAAGTGATTTTATCCCCACTATTGATCTTCTCTAATCTCAATCGTTAGATGAGATGACTCTTGAGATTCCCTCATGAGGTTGATTAGGGTAAGGAGGGCGCACCCATTGTTGGTTGTTGAAACATTTTTGAGAGAGAGCAAGAGAAGAATTTTCGAGCTTCAGGAAGAGGCCATTTCTGTAGAGCTAGGGCATGCATTCCAAGGTTGGAAACTAGCATGAAAATCAAGGTAGGAGGTACAACATAAACAATAGGCTGTACAGTACGGATTTCAGGGGTCCATACAACTTTTGTTGGCACAGAAATCGAGGAGGAGGCACAACATTGAATTCTGGCCGTACAGTATGGATTTTCTCAGTTCGTACGGTTCAGTTTTTGGCACAGTTTTTGAGGAAGGTACTGCCACTATACACAGGCCGTACAGTCACTTTGCTACACAGAAATCGAGGAGATTTGCTATGTGTGTTTTTTGGGAGTTTGGCATGGTTTTCTAGAAGGCCGTACATTCATTTAATACCCATAAATTTGCTATTGTTGTTCGCATGAATTTTGAGGCATCCGTACAGCTAGTTAGAGGCACAAATATCGAGGAGGAGACCTGTAATTTGGTGCAAAAAATTTTGGAATGAATTTTGAGGAGTTTGGCTCATAACTTGTGTGAAGACTTGGCACGGTTATCGAGATAAGTTTGTCATTAATTTCTGAAGATGAATATGTTGTAACAAAATTTCTCTGAAGTTCACAAATAGTAAAAACTCCCTCTCTCACTGGTTTTCCCCTTGTGGGTTTTTCCAGGGTCGCTGTTAGACCAAAAATCACTGTCTTATTTTCTGAGCTTATGTGCTGCTGATATATTTTATTTCTGCGCTAAAATGATATTCATAATCCTCATGTTTTAGTTCTGAAAATTTATTTTATGCTGAGTTTAATTGGCTGTCATAAATCTGGGTTTGGGCATTAAACATTGGCTGAAAAATCAGTGAGACTGAAACTGGGTTGGGGTCTGAAATTTTACATGGTATCAGAGCTGAGTTAAGAGGAGCAGAAATATTTCAGCAAGTCAAAAAATTGGGACAATAGTCATTCACTGGACAGAACTTTGAATTTTTCATTTTCAGCAGAATGGGGTCAATGGCTACAGGTTTGAGAGTTGAGGAAAAAATTGATGGGGCAACAAACTTTGGTGCTTGGAAGGAGAGGATGATCTTGCTGTTGCAAGAAAATGAGCTATGGGACATTGTTGAGAATTCCGCAACACATCTCGTGGTTGTACCTACTGATGCTACTCTTCTTGCAGCGTACACTAAGAAGAGTATCAAGGCTAAGAGGATTATTCTTGATGCCATCAAGGACCATTTGATTCCTCATTTGACGGGGAAAGCAAATGCCTATGATATGTGGGAGTCTTTGACGAAATTGTACTAGAGTACAAATGAAAATCGGAAGATGGTTTTGAGGGAAAAACTGAAGAACATTAAAATGACCAAGGCTGAAAATGTGGTCACATATCTTACCAGGGTGACACAGGTGAGAGATGAGCTTGGAGCTGTGGGGGAGGCCATAGTTGACAGTGAGCTTGTGAGAACAACATTGAATGGAGTTTTCAAACAATGGGTTGTTTTTGTAGAGGGCGTTGTGGCTAGGGAGAAGCTTCCCAATTGGGAACGTCCTTGGGATGACTTTGTTCAGGAGAAGACCCAGAGAGGTTATGTACATGGCAGTTCATCTACAGGTCATGATGAGGAGAATGTGGCTCTTGCTGCTAACAACAAGAAGAAATTCAAAAAGGGTCCTAAGGGAGGAACCAAATCGAAGGGTGAAGGGAAGAAGGACATGAGCAAAGTCAAGTGCTTTGCATGCCACGAGTTTGGGCACTATGCAGGTCAGTGTCCGAACAAGAAGAAGAAACAGACAACAACTTCAACAGTGGTGGAAGAGTTCTCCACCAAGTTTGATAAGGAGTTTTCCTTAGTTGTGTGCCTTTCCACGAGGACCACTCACTCAGATATGTGGTATATTGACAGTGGTGCCTCCCGCCATATGACAGGGGTTCGTGAGCACTTGACAGATCTTACTGAGATTGGTGATGTTGAGGTAGTGCTTGGAGATGACCGAGTGATCAAGGCAGTTGGTTGTGGGACTGTATCATTTCAGAGGGAGTCTTTGCCTCCCATGTTGTTGAGAGAGGTCCTATATGTTCCGGGCTTGAAGAAGAACTTAGTATTGGTTTCTACTATTGAGGAGAGGGGCTATGAGGTCTTGTTCCGTGATGGGCAGGTGCTCCTTTTCCCCAATGGGTCCAACATCACTTCAGCCAAAGTGATTGGGACTCAACATGAGAAGCTGTACAAGCTCATGTTTCAGCCAACGAGAGCATTGTTTCATTCTACCAGCAGCAGTGACCTATGTGAGCTATGGCACAGGAGGATGGCACATTTGCACCATGGGGCTTTGAGGGTACTAAGGGAGATTGTGTTTGGAGTTCCAGATTTCAGTACAGAGCACTAGGAGTTGTGCAAGGGGTGTGCTTTGGGAAAGTACACCAAGACTGCTTTTTCTAGCAATGACAGTAGAGCAGCAGGGATCCTTGATCTTATTCATTCAGATGTGTGTGGCCCGATGTCTTCGACATCTTTGACTGGTTGTTTATACTATGTTATATTCATTGATGACTTCTAACGGAAGTCTTGGATTTACTTCATGAAGACCAAAGGACAGGTCTTTAGTTAGTTCCAAGAGTTCAAAGCTCTTGTGGAGAACCAGATAGGGAAGAAACTCAAAGTTCCGAGGACAGACAATGGGGGTGAGTATACCTTCAAGGAGTTCATGGACTTTTGTGCAAGAGAGGGCATCAAGAGAGAGTTGACTGTTCCTTACAAGCCATAATAGAATGGGGTTGCTGAGAGGAAGAACATAGCCATTGTTGGGGTTGCGAGAGCCATGCTACATGATCAGGGGCTGCCACTATTTCTTTGGGCTGAGGCATGCTACACTGCAATTTATTTGCAGAATAGGAGTCCACACATGGCAGTGGGGAGCATGACTCCTGAGGAGGTTTTTTCTGGGAAAAAGCCTGAGGTGGGGCACTTTCGAATTTTTGGGTGCATCACATATTCACATGACCCTTCTGAGAAGTGGACAAAGCTAGAGCCCACAACAGAGAGAGGGATCTTTGTTGGGTATAGCGAGACTTCAAAGGCTTTCCGTATATACCTTCCTTCCTTGAGGAAGACTGTTTTGAGGAGGGATGTTAGATTTGAGGAGGACAAAGCCTTTAGGAAGTCACGAGGGACAGAGAGGGGTGAGCAGTCATCACCTCAGATTCAGGTGAGTCCGCAGCAGACTACAATGACACATAGTTCGAGGCCACTAGTTTCGGTGACGACTGGTCCACAGGTGACAGGGCCACAGATGTCAGGCTCGCAGGTTACTGGTCCACAGGTTTCAGGATCGGGTGTTCCAGAGTCTACTTTAGGATCACAATCTTCAGGAGATGGGGTTGAGCAGGGAGTGTCCCCTCCACGGGACACTACTTCAGAGAGGAGGAAGCCCAAGTGGCTTCAGGATACTTTGAGGGAGGCACAGGGTTCAGTGGGGAATCCTAGACAGGCTGTGAGGGAGAGTAAACCTCCCGAGCGGTTTTGCAGCTACATCGTGATGCTGAGCAGTATTCCAGAGTCTGAGCCTTCCACTTTTGAGGAGGCTACTGGTAGACAGGTTTGGAGAGATGCCATGATGGAAGAGTACAATTCCATCATGAAGAATGATGTCAGTGAAGTTGTTCCTAGACCTAAGGGGAAGTCAGTGGTGACTTCTAGGTGGCTCTATAAACTCAAGCATGCTGCAGATGGCATCATTGAGAAGTACAAAGCTCGCTTTGTGGCTTGTGGGTTTTCACAGGTTGAGGGAGTCGATTATGATGAGACCTTTGCATCGATTGCTAGATATACCTCGATCAGGTCGGTGATTTCCATTGCAGTAGAGATAAGTTGGAAGATCCACCAGATGGATGTGAAGACCACATTTCTGAATGGTCTTATAGAGGAGGAAGTTTATATTGAGCAGCCTGCTATCCCCGATTTCTAGGGATAACTAGGAGATCATGTCTCGAGGCCCACAGGTCCTAGACATGGAGTACCGAGAGCAGGATTGACCTGAGCATAGGCCCTTCAATCATGGTATGTGTCACTTTTGATCATTATAACCTTTAGATATATGCATCTTACTCCTTTTATTTCTGACAACTGCTTGGATCTTACATTGACCCACTTGACCATGGTTGGGGGGATTGACGGGGTGTCTTAGCAAGCCTGTACCCATAGGTTTTGGTTTGCCACTGGGGGGATTTCTGAAGAGCCATCGTCCGCTCCCGTCATATCATCACTTTTACATCTTATCTCCCACTCATCTGTCCCATTTCCCTAGTCCAGGCATTAGGATGATCTGTTTGTGGGGTTGCACCTTATCTCGTGGGAAGAAGGGGCTAAAGGCCCAGAAGGTAAAAGCAACTGGTAAAAGGTAAAAGCCATAAAAATAAAACCTAGAAATGCCTCGCCCAGGGATCCCCGAGAAGGCAATAAAAAGCCTCTCAGCAAGAAACAAGAGGGACCCTAAGAAAAATAACTAAACAAGACCTAGCCAAGAGGATAGGGGGTCTCATCAGGAGCCAGCCTATTATGTTCATGGGTACCTAACAGCATGACATTGCCACTATCTAGTTACCACGCCAGGGCAGTGACCTTTGGTTGCATGGCCAAGGGAAAGGGGGTCTCATCACGAGCCAACCTTATCATCTCTGTGAAAGTACTTATGGGTAACACTGTCAGCTCTGGTCACCACTCCAAGGTAGTGTCCTCTAGTTAGTCCTTGAAATAAAAAGAAAAAGGAAATAAAGAAAAGAAAGAATAAAGGCAATAAAGGGCTTGGAAAAATTTGCATCCATGACGGGTACAACTCACTTTCTACAAAGGCACCCACAGGTAATATCATGCATCCCTGTCTTTCACTCTACCCGTATGTCTGGACATCCCTTATCCACATCACCTCGTTCTACATGGTTTGAACTTTGGATGATACCCCTTGGAGACTTTCCTTTTCCTTATGGATACTAGCCCAATAGGGTGTCTTGTCTTTTTTCTTCAGCCTTGTATTGCATGTCTTTGTAATATCTTTGAGCTATTTGATGATATATCAGGGTTTTTATGCATATGTCTGATAATATTAATGATGAGATGTGATTAACATTGCTGTGATCCCTGTGACTAATGAGCCCAGGGAGGGCGAAGTTTTTGATGTGCAGGACCATGCCCGACGGACAGGTACCACGTGGACCGGTACACATGGGGAGATGACTAGTTCGGACCTCCACGGGGTTGAAGAGCCCATTAGATGGTTGCTGACACCCCATCAGGGGCAGAGACAGGACAGTGCTTGGTTGAGCTTTTGCACCCGAGAAGAAGAAGGACGTTCCATCAGGGGCGATTTCGCTGAGCCAGACCTAGGGGGATTGATCCACTTGCAGTGGAACGTTGGCCCCAGATGACCCGGGACGTCACCAGGAGGCTTGTGACGTCATCATGAGCGTATGGCAGATGGACAGGGTTGTTGGCATGTGTGGCAGCTTGGGAGAGCCCAATAAGGGCTAACCTCTGGCTTCTGGATGCTGCACTGGCCCCAAAAGGGCCTAACGTCTCCCTCAGGAGGGCTTGACGTCTCATCTTTTGCTCATTTAGGGTTTTAAAAGAACATTTAATGTAGAAACAGTATGATTTTTGTTTAAAGCCTTGTCGGCTAATTTTATGACCAAAAATTTAATTAGAGGTCATGATACAGTATATATTGAGGAGTTTTATCCTCATTTTGACATAACACACAACTCACTCTCTTGTGAGGTCTGATTTTTGCGCCCTTATTGGGTATTTGGTCTTTTAAAGTGAGGCGCACTTGTTGATGGAAGGATTTTCTTGGCATATTTGGCATTTCTGTTGAAGGAAGGTTTACAACTAGGGTTTGCATTGCTATTTCCTCATGATATGTAAGTGTATTTTCTGCAAAACTTCTTAATTGAATGGTTGTCGGCTTGTATTCTTGCATTTACTTATAAAATTTGCTGATTTAAAACCCTAGGTGACAAGCACACAAGTAGGTCCTTGTTTCATGTTCCCTAAAAGAGAAATATTCAGCCATTGAAGAAGGAAGGAAGAGCCTAGCCTTTGCTACACTCTTTTTACTTTTTCCCTTGTGCTAGCTGTGATTTTTAAAGGTTAAAAAGGAGGGGACGTCCCAGGCCTAGGTTATCTACACCTAGGGCTGTCCATCTTCTAGGGTTTTGTGATAGAGCCTTGCCATTGCAACACTCTCCCTCATCTCATTCTCTTGTTTTAACTTATCTGGTATGCGAGCCGTTTTGCCAAGATTGACCTAAGGAAGGAGGAAAAAGCACGAGGCCTTGCTTAAGCAACACCGGAGTGAGCCTCTTTCCCCTAGGGTTTTGATTCTAGGGCCCTGCCATTGCAGCACCTTAGAACCCTTCCCTCTTGTCCTTAGCCTTTTACCCCTTCAACTTTGTGTTCTCTCCTTAATTGACTCCATCTACCCTTAGGCATTGATCTTAGATCCACAACGCTGAAGTGATAGTGCTCGAACAACCTTTCAAAACTTCTAAATTTGAAATCCTAACTAACTAGCTAACCCTAACTAGGCTGACGTTATACTTGGTTATTCCATCTTGACGCAGTACCTTTTGATGATAATCAATTAGATTATGGTTAAAGGCATTTATTGAGTAAAAGATTGATTAAGTACATTGTTGGATACATCATCTCAATAGTTATTGATGAATTGATACTTTTCCACTGCTATATTGATAAACGTTGACCTCGTTGATATCTGTTGTTTTAATTGCTTACATATTGATACTAGATAGTTATATGAAGTACTAACCCACTGAATTATAGCCTGCATATATTCTTTTGCTATTGTCTTGTTCCGGGCAGGTGTTCTCCTTTGGGGCTACACTTCATCATTGGCTGATTAGCCGGACTATCTGACCTTGGTGGTAACCTGTGAGGAGGAACTTTTGCTTTGACCTTTACACTTTGGCCTCTTCAAACCCCAGGTTACCGGGGACGTCTCCCCTGGGCTAACCTCCATGAATAGAAAGAACCTCCCCATTGTGGTGACATTGGATGGAGAAGGTTCATGTAACGCCAGTTTGGCCTTAAAATTCTAGCCATTTGACCTAGCTACAAACTGTGCGATAACACAGCCTTTGGGCTTTGAGGTGCATGGGAGAGATTCTCATGTGTGTAGACTGAAGAAGGCATTGTATGGACTGAAACAAGCTCCCAGAGCTTGGTATTTGAGGATTGATGCCTATTTGCAGCAGTTGGGCTTGGAGAAGAGTGAGGCGGATCACAACCTATACTTCATTGTGGTTGGAGAGGATCCTCTCATTCTCTTGCTATATGTGGATGGTCTTTGCATTACAGGGGCAGACAGACTCATCACTAGCTGCAAGGAGAGCCTTGCTTCAGAGTTTGAGATGACTGATATGGGACTGATGCACTATTTTTTTTGGATTGGAGGTTTGGCAGGAGCCTGGACACATCTTCTCGGGACAGGGGAAGTATGTGTGTGATATTTTGAGGAGATTTCAGATGCAGGATTGTAGGCCCATGACCACTCCTATGATTACCAATTGGAAGAAGCTTCATGCTTCTGAGTCACAGTTGGGGGATACCATTTTGTATCGTTAGTTGATCGGGTCATTGATGTACTTGGTCAATACCAGGCCAGATATTTGTTTTGCTGTCAACACTCTTAGTCAGTTCATGGTGGAGCCTAGGAGAGTGCACTTTGTGGCAGTAAAACATGTGCTCAAGTATCTTTGTGGTTCGGTAGATTATGGTCTGGACTATCAGAGAGGAGATGGAGTTCGTCTGGTTGGCTATACAGATTCAGATTGGGCAGGATGTGTTAGTGACAGGAAGAGTACTTCAAGGTGTTGTTTCGGATAGGGCTCAGCAGTTGTGTCTTGGTTAAGTCGGAAGCAAAAGTCAGTGGCATTGAGTTCTGTAGGGGTTGAGTATATGGCGGTCAGTCATGCCAGTTGTGAGGCCCTTTAGCTGCGCAAGTTGCTGGTGGGATTGTTTGATGTGCAGTTGAGGCCTACCATGATTTACTGTGATAATCAGAGTTGCATTAAACTCTCGGAGAATGCAGTATTTATTTCATGGCAGGTCTAAGCATATCGAGATTCGTTACCACTTCATCTGTGATTATGTTCAGAGAGGAGTAGTGGAGCTATAGTACATATCTATAGAGGAGCAGGTTGCAAACATACTCACCAAAGCATTGGGCAGAGGCAAGTTTGTATTTTTTAGGGACAAGATTAGAGTGGTGAGTAACACTTTCCTCGATAAGAGGGAGTGTTCAAATTAATTAAAAGGTACTGTTATCGCACAGTTTGTAGCTAGGTCAAAAGGCTATAAGATGGAGGCAAAACTGGCGTAACAGGAACCTACCCCACCCAATGTCACCACAATGGGGAGGTTCTTTCTTTTTAGGGAGGTTTGGCCCATGGGAGACGTCCCCTGTAACCTGGAGTTTTGAAGAGGCAAAGGCTTAAAGGTTAAAGTAAAATTGCCCCTTCACAAGTCACCACCAAAAACAGATAGTCTGGCTAAACAACCAATAATGAAGTGTAGGCCCAAATGAGAACACTTGCTCGGAACAAAGCAACAACAAAGCAATATGTGCAAGCTATGATTCAATGGGTTAGTACTTCATATGACTATCTGATATCAAGATATTAGCAATTATGACAATAGATATTGACGAGATCAATGTTTATTAATATAGCAATGGAATAATATCAATTCATCAATAAATATCAAGATGATGTAGCAAACAGTGTATCCAATCAATCCCTTACTCAATAAATGCATTAAACCATCATCTAATTGCCCATAAAGAGAACTTGCTGCGTCAAGATGAAATAACCAAGGATGACATCAGCCTTTTAGGGTTAGTAGTTAGTTAGGGTTTCATTTAGCAAATAGTTTGAGAGTTTGTTTGTTCACTTTCACTTCAACGTTGGAGGCCTAAGATCAGTGCCCAAGGGTAAATTGAGTCAAATTAAGGGAGGACGCAAGGGTTGAAGGGAAAGGCTAAGGA
>ML798720.1:93764-111769 GCA_009831015.1 Picea engelmannii | reverse complement strand
TCCCCTCAGCTCTCAGTGCGGTTCCTGACCCTTCCAGTTGCGAGCTCGTCTCGATCTGCTGGGAGTAAGTTCATACACGCTGTGCTGGTCAGTGGTTGATAGTTTTAATTAGGACAACCCCCAAAGTTGTTAATTTGATGTGCAGGAAAACGCCTTGAAGTGACTTGAGAAGTAAGGTGGACCCTCTCGGGACCTGGCTTCCCACCCATTTTGGACATCCAGCACTTTGAGTGAGTTTTACTGGTGAGACCATTTGGGTTTCGGTAAAGCTCTCCGCAAGTTTCCAAGCAAAGAGTTAGCCTCCAAGGAGGCCCAAACCATTTCACTAATCGAACTTTAATTTACCCTTAATAAAACACGCGAACTACATTGCCCACGATTCTCATTAAGGCACTGGTCTCAATTTTCACATTCAGCAAAGCCACAGGCTTCATCGTATAATTGGTTATATATTTAAATGCAACTTGCACCTAACAATTGTCTCTCAGTATCCTTTTGATGCAAGTTAATGTTCATTTGATTATATATATATCGTGGTGAATGTTGTTTCATGTTTTATTCAATTTATGGTTAATGGTTTAAAAAAATCAATAAACTCCTAGATTTCAATTTTCGTACTTAGCTTAAAAGCCTTAGTATATTTGTTAGGGACTACCCCCCTTGGCTTCGCTAGGAGTTGGCCTAGACGGAGGAGTTGAGGATTAGGTGACAGCACCTTAACTCTCACTTGCCCCCAAGGACACACCGAGTGGATTGAAGATTTCTTCCACGTCTCCTAGGTGTGTATAAGGTGGCAACACCGACTTCAGGTGGGGAGGAGTTAGCCCCTTTTAGTTTTGAGGAAGCAACAAATTAATAGGTATGGCAGGATGCCATGGTAGAGGAATACACCTCTATTATGAGGAATGATGTTTGGGACTATTATCCCCATTTTGTTGATAACTAAGGAGATTATGTCTCGAGGCCGCCAGGTTGTAGGTATGGAGTGTCGAGAGACTACAAGACCAACAATACCCTTTTGCACAGATGGAAAACCCACTCACCACCACAGATGGTCAATGTTTTGCAGATGGCATCCACCACGCTACCTGGCTTCTGGAAGACAGTGGGACTTGCTCCATGAGGTACAATTCAGTATTATGGTGAGCATCATTTCAATATTTAAGCTATTTGATTATGTTGTATCTTATATTTCTCTAGATTTCATGATATATGTTTGGACATTATGCCTTTTTCCCTGCTTCACTTTGGTGGTTGACATTGTGCCCTAGTAAGTGGTTTTCCTTCGGTTTGGGTTTGCTACTGGGAACTCCCTTAATGAGCCATCGTACCGTTCCCGACCATACTTACCACTTTCCATAATTTTTCCCCTCCATTTCTTTATCTCTTGGGATTTTAGGGTGTGTTTATCCAAGAAGGGTTTGTCCCTCATTCTATGGGAAGAAGGGGTAAAGGCCCAGAGGGGTTGATGTTGGGTAAAAGATAAAAGCGTTGTATAAACCTTCCAGATGCTTCGCTCAGGGATCACCCAAGAAAGAATTGAAACATTTATCTTTGAATAAAGGGGACCCACAATATATTAAAGAATGCTTAAAAGGTTAGTTGAAGGATAGGAGGTCTCATCACGAGTGGACCTATCATGTCCATCGATATCTAGTGGTATGACATTACCATCATCTGGTCACCAAACTAGTGTAATGGCTCTCAGTTGCATGGATGAGAGAAAGGGGGTCTCATCACGAGCCAACCTTGTCACTTCCATTAGGTGTTTGTGGGTGACATTGCCATCATCTGGTCACCATGCCAGGGCATTGACCTTCAACCTCTCCTTATGTAATATTGAAATAAAATAAAGAAAGAAAAAAGGCAATTGATGGGGATGGAAAAAGTGCATTGTGGACGAAGGTACCACACACACTCTACAAAGGCACCTATGAATGAGACACTACGACCCCTTGTATGTCATGAGCCCTATGCCCATTGAGCCTTGACCCCAACCACTTCATCCACTTTACATGGCTTAGAGAGGGATCTCTTGGAAACTCTCCTAGACCTAGTGCAAGATCTACCCAATAGGACACCTCGTCAATACTCTCATATTCAAGCTTGACAAGTCGCATAGTGTTTTTGAGGTGTTATTTGTTTGATATAGTTATCTTTGATGCACATGCTTAGATGGCTTATTCGTTGATTGGATTCACTTATCATGATGTTATGACTTGAGATCCTTGGAGGGCATGCTCATTTGTCTTTGTAGGACCTAGTTGGTGGATAGTTTTGGGAGAGCAAGCCTAGCTTGGGCTTCCATGGGGCTATAAGCCCATAGGTTGGATTCAAGTGGCCCGCATGCCGGATGAGAGATATCAGACTTGGACGACCTTGATGATGACTTGGACAATCTAGCCCAACCCTCACTTGCCAAACGTTTTTCGCAGGAGGGGCAAAACGTCCTATTTTTGAGTTTGACGTCATGATTTTGGGGGCTAGGGCATGGTGGTGAGGTGCCTCTCCTTTGACACATGGACATTTGAGTGGGAGAAGGGTCTTCACCATGATGAGAGTGCTTAGATGCTTAACATGTGGCATTTGGAGGCCTATCCATGCTTCTCCAACACCAACGACTTCCTCAAAGTGGCAAAACGTCCCCTAAAGAGGTGACGTTCTCCTAAATTAGGGTTTTATTTGTGTAGAAAGTGAAATTTTAAGGGAATTGTTTAGTATTACTTTGTTAAGGGGGCAAGATCAGGGTTGTTGACCCCTAATCTTTTGTTTTACTCCTTAATTTGTGGAAAAGCTATGTTAGCTACATTGTGTATAAATAGAGATCATAAGATCTCATTTTAATCATAACTCTCCCTCTTGTGAGAGGCCTTGGTTTGAAATTTTCGGCCCTCTTGGCTCTTTTGTCTCTTTAGCATTTGTTTATGGCTATGTTTATGAATGGTTGATGGAGGAGGCCTAGCGCTAGCTTTGGATGATGCTTTCTAGCTCTTGTGGTGGATTATCTTGGCATTTCTCTTGATATTGGTATTGTCTATTACTATTATGCTATCATTGTTTCAAGTCAAGATTGTTATGCTAGGAGCTAGGTGGGAAGTATAAGGGCATACACCCCCACCATAGCCTTCATCATTTTATTTGCTTCATCTCATTGATTACACAAGGGTTTGCTAAGAGAAGTATAAGGGCATACACCCTCTTAGCTTAAACCCTAGCCTAGAGAAACTTGCCTTGGGAAGTAAAAGGGCTTACAGCCCCAAGGAGGTAGCTTCTCTTAGCTCCTTTTGACTCCATTAACCCAATAGTAAAGGCACTAGTCATTGATTTGCTGCATTGGAGAAATAAAATATTGCATTGGGAAACGAGATTTTCGGTCATTTTTACTTGTTGCAAAGTGGATTGTGTTCCTTGCGCCTTGGGCACCTCACAGCCACTAGGGCGTCCCCATCTAGGGGCTACTTATTGTTGATGTTACAAAATTGCATCTTCAGTCATTAGGGCTGCGAAAACCCTAACTTGCTTTAATAATTCTCTTATCAACCATTGGATTTTACTCAAAGTTTGCACACTTGTTCTCCTTGGTCCAACACACTTTTTGGCAAAGTTTGAGGAGATTTCAGTATCTTATTTTCTTGTTATAATACATTGATTTTCTTGTTGTAATACAAGTGCTTACAATAGCCTTATCTTTTGTGCTAGAATAGTGGCTTTTCATCTTGAGTTTAGCTAGTCTTTCTCTTGTATTTTTTACTTGCTCTCTAGCACTTATTGAGCAGCGTATAGTACCATTTACTTGCTGATATATACTGTTATTTACTACTGCAAATTAGGGACAACAAGCTGATCCAACTAACATTTACTATTGCAAAGTGTCTTTTCTTGTGTCTCGGGAAGGTACAATCATCTGGAGAAGTACTATACCTGTGGGGCAACGATTACTTGACTTGCAAGGCATCTCTCCCTACCTTTTATTCCACTTAGACTTGACCTATAGGGGCTTCACTTCCATCCATCTTCATCTTCATCTCAATCCCCCTAGGGTCACTGGGAACCTCCCTAGAGTGACCTAGTCACCCTTGAAGTGCGCGACCTACATCGAGGTGACATTGGGTGTAGGATTCCCAAGTTGTATCACTTGCCTTGTGGTTGGGTCAGGCTTTGCCCAACCTACAACTTGCGCTATAACATGGACATAGTGTCGAGACTGGAGGGGAAGTCAGTTGTGAGTTCCAGATGGCTCTACAAGATCAAGCATGCTATAGATTGTGGCATCGAGAAGTTCAAAAAGAGGTTTGTGGCAAGAGTGTTCTCCCAGAAAGAGGGAGTAGACTACGATGAGACATTTGCTCTAGTCGCCAGGTATGCTTCTATTAGAGATGTTATTTCTATTGCTTCAATTATGGGGTGGAGGATACATCAGATGGATGTGAGAACAACTTTCCTCAACGAGGTCATTGAGGAGGAAGTATACGTAGAGCAACCTGAGGGATTTGAGGTACATGGGAAGAAGTCTCGTGTGTGTAGGCTTAAGAAAGCCTTGTATGAACTCAAATAGGCACCCAGAGCATGCTACTCCCAGTTTGACGAATACTTGCAGAGTATGGGCTTTACCAAGAGTGAGGCAGATCCTAACTTGTACTTTATACTTGTTGGGTTGGATCCACTCATCTTGGTTCTGTACATTGATGATTTATCTCTCACGGTTGCAGAGCAGCTTATTGCAGTGTGCAAAGAGGATTTAGCGAGGGAGTTCGAGATGAAGGACATTGGCTTGATGCATTATTTCTTGGGATTAGAGGTATGGTAGGTATCGGGAGACATCTTCCTTTGTCAAGGGAAGTACACAATAGAGATCTTGAGGAGATTCAGGATGGAGGACTGTAAGTCGATGACCACACCTATGATTACGAATCTGAAGAAGGTGGTGAATTCATATTCAGAGTTGGTAGATCCTAGGATATATAAGAAGTTGATAGGGTCCTTGATGTATTTGGTCAACACCAGGCCAAATATTTGTTTTGCTGTGAACACCTTTAGTCAGTTCATGGTGGAGCAAGGCAGATATATTGGATAGCAGGAAAACATGTGCTGAGGTACTTGAGAGGTTCAATGGAGTATGGATTGAGGTATCTTGGATGAGATGGAGTGGAGTTGCAGGGATATACAAACTCAGACTGGGAAGGTAGTGCAATAGACAGAAAGAGCACCTTGGGGTGCTGCTTCAACTTGGGATCAGTAGTGATTACTTGGTTCAGCAGGAAGCAAACTTCTGCAACACTCAGTTCAACAGAGGCAGAGTATATGGCAGCAAGTATAGGTAGCTCTGAAGCTATTTGGATTCACAAATTGCTTACAGGATTATTTGATCAGGAGTTGGAGCCTACGGTGATATACTGTGATAATCAAAGTTGTATCAAACTCTCAGAGAATCCTGTATTCCATGACAGGTCTAAGCATATTGAGATCATATACCACTTCGTTTGGGATATGATCAAGAAGGGAGCAGTGAAGCTTCAATATATTTCCATTGATGAGCATGTTACAAATATTTTGAGCAAACCCTTGGAGAAAGGGAAGTTTATGTTCTTCAGAGAAAGACTTGGAGTGGTGCAGAATACCTTCCTCGCTAAGAGGGAGTGTTTATGCTAGTGGTAGCATCAGACATGTATTTCTGCACAGGTCTATGTGTCTAGACATATGAAAATCGTCCAAAGCCTTCTACTCTTGGATTTACTTTAATTGAAGGAATTATTAAAGTAAATTGCTTTTATTAATTAATTATTTATTTAATTAATTGATTTATTCAAGTAAAGTGCTAAAAGTAATTAGCACGTAATATTAGCATGTAAATCTCAAGTGAGGTGAGAAGTAATCTCAACTGTCAATCACTTTGGAGATTAGAAATAAATTATAACTCATGATTATAAAAGCAAGGATAGGGTGAAGGAGGAAGATGCTTGAGACATCTTTGTCAAGTTGATCAAGAGAGATTGACAGAGGACAAAGAGAGTTGGTTCATGAAGGATTATGATTCAAGATCTTGGATAGGTGGATAAGGACTTCCATCTACATATCAGGTCAAGGAGAAGAGAGAACAGAGGCAACTCAGGTGGGTTTTAGTCAGAGGAAGCCATAAGAGAGTGTCGTGTCGTTCGGGGCTTGTCGTATAGTCTTTTCGTACATGTACGCGGGTTTCAGTGGAGACAATCGCGTACATACGTGGGTGTGTTGAAGGACTGCCGCGTACACCTCAAAAAGCGTGCAGTTCTGGGTCATACAACAGACCAAACTTTGCCAGCTTTGTCTGTAGTTGTATTTATCTTAGTGGGCCATTATCCCTGTTATGGGAGCCCTAATTTTAGTATAATAAAGTCATTTTCATCACTGGTTTTCCCTCCGAGGTTTTTCTAGGGGTATCTACCAAAAAATATTGGTGTTCATGTGTGCATGATTTGGTTTCCTGATTTTTGCTTCCACTATACTTATCGAGTTGAATATCACAATAGTGTATTTTTGTTTTGTGAGTTGCTAAATCTGATTGCAGTAAGTAAATCACTAGATAACAAGATACCTAGGTGCTAGAGTAAGAGAAATTTCAACACCAACTATATCAGCGCTGCATCCTCTTGAGGAACAGATTTATGTAAATCGTTGAGGAATTGTCGAGTTCATGAGAAGTTGGGGGCGCATGATGTTTTCTTGTTGACCACTTGTACTTCCATTTTTTATGTTTCCTGTCTTTCTAATTTTTCGACCTTTGTAAGCAAGGTGCCATTCCAAACTTTTAAATGAGAAATTTCCTTATATTTTTCTGGCAAAATCTTGGAATTTTTTTCGCTCGTCTTGTTCCTATTATTTAGTTGTCCGATCATGTTGAGCGGCTACATTCTATACATCTTCTATTTTCTTGATGAACAGTCTTTAGTGCATGGTTTCATCATGAGATTGTATACTACTATCTTCTTTTAATTATGAGAAAATATCAAGCATCTCTTCATGTTTAGGGTGAAAGTACCCAATGTTTCCATCTAGGTTGATCCTGGAATATGTCAATGTTTTTTTCACATAAAGACCTTATGTTGAAATGGGATACGAAAGTATAATCATCAATTGTTAGTTGTAGGTCCTTTATTTGATATTGTCTTTTGTCTCAAAAGTTTACTTTTCTGATTATACTTACCTCAGAAATCAATGAATGATTCACCAATTTTGTGCAAAGATAATTATTAATTTCATGAGTAATGACAATAGTAATATCTTTCCCTTTAATGGTCTGATTTATTTTTTATAGGATCGAAATAATTTCTTTTGTAGTATTAAGAAATCTTCTTTTTCTTACCACTAGGATCCATTTTTATCTATTTATATAATAAATTATGACTCTAGATCTTAACACCACAAAACATTTTAAGAGCTGCAGGTTATCATAAAATTCATGCTACACTCAAAGTATACATATACTGTTAATGATTAGAAAACAAATTGTCGTCTTACATTTACATTTGTTACTCATAATGTTGTTACCCATAAATACATATCAAAAGGGTTTTATTTCAAAAATGAGGTTTTATTTGTTTACGGCTTTAGATTGCTAAATTGTCTCTTGAATTAACTATTTGCTCTAGTTAATCTTTTGTGTTGAAGTTTGCTGCATTTATAAAAATATATCTAAAGTAGATTGGTGCTCATGACTAATGCTTTTGAATTTGAATACTTGAAGTGAACACTATTTCTTTTTGCTTTTGTATCATTATGTTTAATGATTCTAGAGTAGATTGGTGCTCATGATTTATGCTAATGAGGGATTGTGTTTTATTGAAGGTTGAGGCATTGGGTGAAATTGAACTTGCAACAAAGTTGTTGAATGATGATATTGAAGAAGAGGTGAGAGCTTTGGTTAAACTAAGAATACAATAGTTCTGTTTCTAAACTAAGTTTTCCGGTGCTCTATTTTAAGATTACTTTTCTTTTAAATTTATATGATTTTTGTAATCGTTGTTTTGTTGTACACTATTTATTCTATTTTGTTATCTTATGTTAGGTATTTAGATTACAACAATAACTATATTTTGCCTCAATTCATTGCTTGTGCTTTGAATTATAACAATTATTTTATTCATGTTATAAATTAAAAGGAATTGGAAACAAGCTTTGTATAGAAAAGTTGTTGAAAGGGAAAAAGATAGCCATAATGAGTGCAAGTTTAGATGATCAATAAAAGTTGGTGACTTCTAGTAACAAATTACAATGGGAAGGAATGTATGTTTTAAAACTGTGAAGTAAAGCAGTGCATATAGATTCTTAAACAAAACAAAAATTAATTAATGGCTCATACACATAGTACACAGTGCACAGAGATTTACGCTGGAAACTCTTAATCAAGAGAAAGCCAAGCTTCCTTGGTGCCACACTCTCAATTCTTCATTGTATTAATTTTACCATTCACAATACAATATATATAATATTTTAGGTATTCCGCGGCTACCAAAACCCTAATCCCTTAATCCAGGATTAATTTAGAAAACCACTAAAAACAACAAAAACCCCCAAAAAAGAAGTTTGGGGCACTGCTCTGAACCCTGTCGGGTCCGAGCTAGCGCCTGAAGCTGAGTGCTTCACATAGCCAGGGAGGGCCAATCCTGGCCCCACCTTGGACCCCCACTCGTGCAACGACTGACGCACTCGTACACTGCTACTAGGGAGGGATCGTCAGACGCAGTTGTTAAAGTTGATACATTCCCCCACAGACATGCAAATAATATAACACCTACCCAACATTCTCCCACTTGTTGTCTTCTTTGCATATAGGGGGTCACGGGATTACATAGTCAACAATCCAGGGCAATAATGCCCATTGCTTCTCTACACCAGGAGAACTTCTCACTGCTCATAGACTTTGTCAATGAATCTGCAACATTCTTCAAAGTGTTGTTGTTGATTGCAGCTTCATGAGACATTCTCTAGGTTGTTCTCCTCTAGACTGAGTTAAGACGATATGTATGAGAGAGCCCATGTGATGGGTGTGTCATTCTCATCTGGACTGAGTTGAGACGATCTGTGAGAGAGCCCATGTGTTGGGTGTGCCCATGTGATGGGTGTGCGTCAGACTCTAGATTGAGTTGTGATGACGTGTGGTCTCTGGTCTACTCCTCTGGACTGAGTTGAGATGACTTGAGATGGTCACCTGCCTTGTACTCCTCTAGACTGAGTTGAGTCGGCTTGAGATGGTCTCTTGCCTTGTATTCCTATGGACTTAGTTGAGTCAGCTTGAGATGGCTCTCCAGATGGTACTCTTGTGGACTCAGTTGAGTGATCTGTTGAGAGTGACGTCCCTGTGGGTGAGCACATGTGGACGTGTCCCTAGTCGCTGAGCACTAGAGGATGTGTGAGATCCCTTGCTATATTGTCAGAGAGTGAAAATTTGGTAAAACCCTAATTGTGTTGTAAAGAGTACAAGTCAGCCCCACCATGTGAAAGATAATTAATATTGTATAATTATTAATTATATTATTAAGTTGTACAGGTCGACCCTATTGTTCCAATAGACACATCATTTGATGTGATAGGTTTTGTATAAATAAGAGTGGATCCCCATTGTGGATTACACTCACTCGTTATGTCATAATTTTAGAAGTTGAGGTCCGAAATTATGAGGAATGCAATTCGCAGTTCTCTAGGAGCTAGGTTTCACCTCCTCTCGGCCTCTAACAACCAATACGGCCTTCATGACCCTAGTGCAAGGGTACTTGGACCCTCTCACTAGATCGAGTTTATGCCTTTGCTGAAGATGAAGGCTTGCAACCTTTCTATCTCCCTCTTGGCCTCTGAACTCCTCTAAGAATCCTCCGTTGCTTTTGATCTGCAACTAAAAACCCTCTAGTGTCACTCACCGAATCGATTTCTCCTCAAGCCACCCGCTCTCCTTTTAAATCTCTAGCTAAGTGATTCAATGGTGGAGATTAAATCTCCAACGTGTCAAATCATTGGATACAATCTAATTTGAAACTCACTTTGACTTTTCTATAAGATCAAATAAGCTTCTCACAGAGAGTTGGCTAATAATGATTAATGATTCACATTTCCTAAGTTTAGACTTATGAAATATTTAAATGATCATTAATCAAATTAATTAATCCCTTTTTCCTAAGTTAGACTTAGGAAAAAATTAAATGACTTTCAGAAACATTCTTCTAGTGTCTCTTGCTTGCGTGACACCTTGCCAAAACAAGAACACTTGTCCGAGCTACAATATTTAGACACTTTTCAGGGCCAGTATGGATCATATCTTCTTTATTTTTCTTCTCAGAGACAATATAACTGTGACACCTATCAGTATAAGTTGCTCCCAATAGCTTATACAAAGTTCCACACCAAACTCCCCTCATCAACATCATTGCTCCTCATACCGTCTTGCAAGTTCCCTTTCCCAATTAAGTATCCACACCTACATCTTCCAACTTACCTACAAATATTAGGCTTCAGACTAGATCTGGAATTTGCAAAACTCTAGGGAGAGTTCTAATCCTTCCATCTTTTAACAACAACTTCATCCTTCTATGTCCCAAGATTTTGGCTGTCGAGTCATCTCCTTAGAAGACATCACCACCATCGTACTTTTCATATTCACTGAAACACTCCTTGTGAGGAGTCTTATGAAATGATGCACCTGAGTCGATCAACCATACATCACGATCTACATGTGTACCTGTAGATGCCAGGTAAACATCACCTCCTTCTGTCGAGGTTTTCGCCTCTGTAGAAGAGGCATCATCAGATCCCTTTACTTTATCAACTTTCTTAGACCTGCAATCTTTCTTATAATTCCCAACTTTACCACATTTCCAACATTTCCTCGAAGATTTTCTTGGGGATTTCGATCTACCTTTAGATTTAGATCTCCCCGTCGAAGACTTATTTGTATTCCTATCTTGGGGATGACCTCTTACAAATAAATCTTCTGTGCTATGACTATCCATGCTTTTCTGCCTCATCTCTTCCGATAACAAGGATGAAACTACATCCTCATACTTCAATGTAGATTTTGTGGTACTACCAATTGCTACAACTAGATTATCCCGGGAGTTTGTTAAAGAACATAACAAAGTAATACACTTATCTTCTTCTACAAGCATAATATTTATAGAGACAAGTTGACTTACTAGAGTATTGAAGGAATTTAGATGCTCTTTCATAGAATCTCCATCTTCCATACTAAGATGATACAATTTCTTTCGAAGAAACAACTTGGTTACCAAGGATTTTGACCGAACAAATTCCCCAACTTTTCCCATAGCTCCTTGGCTGTAGATTTTCCCAACATATTTAGTAACATTGAATCTTCCAGACATAGACGAATCATACTCCTTGCTCTTCTATCTAGCTTCTCCCAATCTTCTTTCGACATACCAGTAGATTGAGCACTAGTAGTTTGTGTACAAGTAGTTTGTGTACCAATAGCTTGTGGATCGGTAGTTTGTGTACCCGTAGGCTGTGTACCAGTAGGTTATGTACCAGGATTCACAACGATCCATTGTTCTTTGTCTACAAGCAGGTCCTCCATCTTGAGCTTCCATAGATTGAAGTTTTGATCGTTAAACTTCTTAATCTCGATTCTAGAACTACTCGCCATTTACTTTCAACGCACAAATCACCACTTCAAAGCTCTCATTGAACCTAGGTTTATCACAAACCCAAGATAAACTTGATCTATCAAGAGCGAGCCAAACCCTCAACAACAAAGGCATCCCCTTAAAGCCAAAAACATGCTCTGATACCACATGTAAGTTTTAAACATGTGAAGTAAAGCAATGCATACATATTCTTAAGCAAAACAAAAATTAATCAATGGTTCATACACAGTACACAAAGATTTATGCTGGAAACTCTTAACCAGGAGAAAACTAGTTTTCCTTGGTGCCGCACCTCTCAACTCTTCATTGTATTAATTTCACCATTTGCGATACAATATATACAATATTTTAGGTATTCTGCAACTACCAAAACCATAATCCCTTAATCTGGGATTAATTTAAAAAAACGCTTAAAATAGAGAAAAACGCTGAAATAGCAAAAACCGCCAAAAAATAATTTCGGGTCGCTGCCCCGAGCCCTACCAGCTTCGGGCTAGCACCTGGAATCGAATGCTTCGCTTAGCTAGGGGGGGGCAATCCTACCCCCTGGGCAATGCCCAACATACACGTACACCACTAATAGGTAGGGATTGTCAGATGTAGTTATCAAATCTGACGCACCCTCCCACTCACATGCAAAGAATATAACACCTACCCAACAAGGAATCCCACACATGCCACAAATGTATTAGAAACCACGTGAACAATCAATGCCCAAACACACTAGAGGTATTATATTCAAGCATTACTATCCACCTTTTGGGATGTTGTTGATAATTTGTACAAGGGGTTTGTTGACCACCTATCTCGAATAAGGGTTTGTTGATGATTACAGTTGCGTGAGACATCCTCCAGGACACAAACTGAGTGAGTCGGCTTGTGAGAGAGCCCATGAATTGGGTGTGCCCATGTGATGGGTGTGTAGTTCCTCTATGAGACGGAGATGGAATGTTGTGTGCCCCTATGTGGGGTGAGGAAGCCCATGAGTTGGGTGTGCCCATGTGATGGGTGTATTGTTCCTCTCTAAGACGAAGATGGAATGTTGTGTGCCCCTGTGTGGGGTGAGGAAGCGCATGGGTTGGGTGTTCCCATGAGATGGGTGTGTCGTTCCTCTCCGAGACGAAGATGGAACACTATGTGCCCCTGTGTGGGGTGAGGAAGCCCATGAGTTGGGTGTGTCATTCTCTCTGAGATAGTGCTGAAACGATGTGTAGCCCTGTGAGGAGTGAAGGAGCCCATGTGATGGGTTTACTGTTCTCCTCTGTGCAGAGAGTTGAGATGATGTGATACTCCAGATGATTCTCCTGTGAGACAATGAGATAAGAGATCTGTTGAGTAGGACATTCCTTTGGTTGAGCATAGGTGAACGTGATCCTAGTGGTTGAGCACTAGTGAGTGTGTATTATGATGATTCTCTTGTGAGACACAGTGAAATAGAGACTTGGACGTCCCTATGGCTGAGAACAGGTGGACGTGCCCCTAGTGGGTGTATGAGATCCCTT
Organism: Picea engelmannii; assembly: GCA_009831015.1. Taxonomy (NCBI): domain Eukaryota; kingdom Viridiplantae; phylum Streptophyta; class Pinopsida; order Pinales; family Pinaceae; genus Picea; species Picea engelmannii. Next base: position 98,637 of record ML798720.1, on the reverse strand, counting down.
GCTATGTTGTCTAAGAGTCAGACTTACCTGTAACCCTATTTGTGATGTAAAGGGTACATGTAGGCCCCACCATAAAGTGAAAGATAATTAATGTAAAAGATAATTAATATGGTAATTATTAATTATATTTTGAGTTATTGAGGTCGGCCCTGTTGTGCCAGTAGACACTACTTTTGATATGTCCAGTCTAATATAAATAAAGGTGATTTCCCCATTGAGGAAACATAACACATATGTGAGTTTGGAAATTTTAGCAAGCACTTGTTCTAGGGCTGAAGTGCGTACCTCTCTTGGGCGCTAGTCTTCTAGGTTTTGTGAGCACCCTTTTGTGTGCTAAGTTTATGGTGTGGGAGGTCTTTCTCTTGAAGAATACAACAAAGGATTGGTGGGGTTTTCTTCCTTCTTGTGTACTTGTGCATGGTGTTTTCTTCTTGTGATCTTGGTTACTGCAACAAATTATTTATGGTGTAACTGCAATTGTCTATGGTTCAGGTAAAATGCTAAAATTGGAATGAACTTCATGCTTGAGCCTAGCTTAATGAAACATCAACATGGTATCAAAGCATAGGTCTTGAAGAACCCTTTGCACAAGCATCTACTATTCATCCTCTCACTTCCGCAGAACCGTACGACCCTCCTAGGGTTTCCAGAAAATTCGTACGAGCCTCCTGTCTGAGGTGTTCCAACACTTAATACTTGGACGCTGGGGATAAGAGGTGCACAGGAGTGTACAACCTCCTTCAACGCACCTCCAAAAAGCTTCAGATTGCATTTCCAAGCATTTTTAATTTTTGGCCCTAGGGTTTCGCAATTTTCTGCAGAAATTTCAGAATTAGGGGTTTCTGCAGCTCATTGAAGGAGCTCTTCAACTCACCAGTGTTCTTCTAACTTTCAAGGCTTATTGTTGGCAGTCATAAGCCCAACAAAACCCAAGGTTGCTATCCTAGCCTAGCCGTTAGTTTTTCTAACCCAGTTGGCAAGGGTTTGTGAGAATCTGAAAATATGATGAACAAAACCCTGGTGGAAGATAGGCTTGATGGATCAAGCAACTTCAGTTCAAAATATCAAGATGACAAAAGGTGACACCGTTGCTATCTTTTTCATGTCAGAGATCAAAGATCAACTAAATGGAAATTGGAGAAATCATATCAGCACTCTTAGGTATGCACTTGTATATATTATTTGTATCATTGTCATGTGGGTACCTGCAAGAGGAAGGAACCTTTGCTGCAATCATGGATCCAGAGGGATCTCAGTGCACTCAGAAGAACAACACACTGAAAGTAAAGACTCCAGGTTTGATTGTTTTAATTATCATATCTCTAACCTACATTTCTAAAGTTTGCTACATTACAGGTAGGTGTTGTAGGCTTGACAACAAATTGATTCTAGAGATGTACTCATTATTCTCCTTTAGGAGATATTCTTGTTTTGTTTCCTTTCGTTTATTTTCTTATTCTAGGCAGGTTAACAACAAAGGAAGATGATTATCCTTCAAACTTCAGAGGGAGTCACTTGACTTTAGAGGGAGTCATTTGACTCAGAGGGAGTCAAAACTATTTGAGAAGGGGGAAGAACGGAACCATCATTTAGGCAACGAAAGTAATGATACATGATCATAGTCTTCCTATGATTTTGTGGGCGTAAGCATGCATCACAACAGTGTATGTTCAAAATAGGAATCCTCACCAGTTTTTGAAGAACATATCTCTCGAAGAAGCCTTCACCGGAGTGAAGCCTGAGATTGAACACTTCAGGATATTTGGGTGCCCAATGTATTTTCATGTACCCAAAGAGAAGAGATCCAAGCTAGACCCTTTAGGGAGAAAGGGTACATTTGTGGGATACAGTGAATTTTCGAAGGCATATCGGATCTATATCCCTGGTCAGAAACAGATTGCGATAAGCATAAATGTTTTCTTTGAAGAAGAGATAGCCTTTCAAAGATCCAGAGAATCTCAGATGGAGATTGACAGTGAGACAATACCTTCTCCCGCTTCAGCAGTTAAGAGGGAGACAAATATTATTCTAGTTGATCCTGCTGTTCCAATTTCTCCATTTGATATGCCCAGAGATATTACAGAAGGGCATAAAAGCCCTTCCTGGGCTCGACAAACTATGCCTGAGGCAGAGGGACATGCAGCCCCTCAAGGCATATCCCAAGAAGGCAAGAGATGAAAGAGATTTTCAAGCTACCTTTCAGCCATGAGCCACATCATTGATTTTGAGCCTTCTTGTCATGGAGAAGCTACAGGTGAGCAAGTATGGCAAGATGCCATGACAGAAGAATATCAGTCTATCTTGAAGAATGATGTATGGGATATTGTTCCGAGACCAAAAGGGAATTCTGTAGTGACTTCCAAGTGGATCTATAAGATCAAGCATGTAGTTGATGGAAGTGTCGAGAAATACAAAGCGAGATTTGTAGCCAGAAGATTCCCACAAACAGAGAGAGTTGTCTATGACGAGACATTTGATTGAGTAGCCCAATACATTTCCATCCATACTATCATCCATGAGTTGCAAACTACATCAGATGGATGTAAAGACAACCTTCCTCAATGGTGAGATTAAGGAAGAAGTTTACATCAAGCAACTAGAGGGATTTGTGACATACGATGAGAAATCATGTGTACAGGTTGAAGAAAGTCCTGTATGGACTAAAGAAGGCACCTCATGCTTGGTACAAGAAGATGGATGGATTCTTGATGAATTTGGATTTCAGCAAGAGTGTTGCTGATCCAAATCTATATTATCATATTGTTGGTGACGAGTGCCTGATCTTGGTCCTGTATGTGGATGATTTATACCTTATCGTTCGGAAAGACCTATTGCTGAATGCAAGCGAGCATTGACTTCTGTTTTGGAGATGAAGGATCTGCGTATGATGCACTACTTCTTGAGACTAGAAGTATGGCAACAGACCGATGAGATTTTCCTGACTCAAGGAAAATATACAGTGGAGATATTTAAGAAGATCGGTATGACAGAGTGCAAATCCATGGCTACACCAATGGTGATGGAGTTGAAGAAAATATATGATGCTCCTACTGATTCAGGCGAGATTGATCCACAACTGAGAGGATCACTGATGTATCTGGTTAACACTAGACTTGATATATGCTATGCAGTGAATGTGCTTAGCCAGTTCACGAGTCAACCGAGACAGACTCATTGGATAGCAACGAAACATGTATTGAGATACCTACCAGGCACAGTTGGATATGGCTTGAGATATGCCTCCAGTGTAGACTTGAGTTTGGAGGGATATCCCAATGCAGATTGGGCAGGGAGCGCAGTGGACCGGAAGAGCACCTCCTGTTGTTGCTTTACCTTAGGGTCTACCATGGTTTCCTGGTGCAGCAGGAAACAAAGCTCTGTGGCCTTGAGTACCGTAGAGGTAGAGTACATAGCATTGAGTGTGGCAGTCCGTGAAGCAGTGTGGCTTCACAAGCTTTTGACTGATTTATTTGATCATGAGATGGATCCTACCAGTATTCATTGTGATAACTAGAGCTGTGTGAAGCTCTCTGAGAACCCTGTGTTTCATGATAGATCGAAACACATTGAGATAAAATATCAATATATTAGAGACATGGTGTAGAGGAAAGCAGTACACGTGCGGTACCTTCCTACCCATGAGTAGATTGTAGATATCTTCACCAAGCCGCTTGCCAAGAGGAAGTTCGAGTACTTCCGTGAGAGACTTGGTCTAGTGGAGAATACCTCCCTAATTGAGAGGGAGTGTGGATGACTACAACCAAGACAAAGTTCGAGTACTTCCGTGAGAGACTTGGCCTGGTGGAGAATGCCTCCCTAGCTGAGAGGGAGTGTTGATGATTACACCTGCGTGAGACATCCTCCAGGACACAACTGCGTGTTCCATGAGATGGGTGTGTTGTTCCTCTCTGAGACAGAGATGGAACGTTGTGTGCCCCTGTGTTGGGTGAGGTATCCCATGAGTTGAGTGTGCCCGGAGGATGGGTGTATTGTTCCTCTCTGAGACAGAGATGGAATGTTGTGTGCCCCTGTGTGGGGTGAGGAAGCCCATGAATTGGGTGTGCCCATGAGATGGGTGTGTCGTTCCTCTCTGAGACGAAGATGGAATGTTGTGTGCCCCTGTGTGGGGTGAGGAAGGCCATGAGTTGGGTGTGTCGTTCTTGTTATCGCTCAGTTTGTAGGAGAGGTTTAGGTAGCTTGAGTCAAGGCTTCAAACTGGCGTAACAGGAGCTTCCCCACCCACTGTCACCTCGATGGGGAGCTCTTTCTATTTAGGGTGGCTAATCCCCAAGGGAGTGTTAAATTTTCAAAATCCCAACCCAGTTTCAGTCTCGCTGATTTTTCAGTCAAATTTAAATGCCAAACTCAGTTTCAGCACTGTTTCAGCATATGTTACAGCCTTGTGTTTCAGCATATACTCACAGCGGTGTTTCAGCATATGACTCAGCACTGTGTTTCAACATCTGCTACAGCACTGTGTTTCAGCATCTGCTACAGCACTGTGTTTCAGCATCTGCTACAGCACTGTGTTTCAGCATCTGCTACAGCACTGTGTTTCACCATCTGCTACAGCACTGTGTTTCACCATCTGCTACAGCACTGTGTTTCACCATCTGCTACAACACTGTGTTTCAGCATATACTCACAGCGGTGTTTTCAGCATATACTCAGCACTGTGTTTCAGCATATAAAAACTTAACAGAAATAAATTTCAGAACTGAAACATGAGAATTTTGAACATCGTTTTCAACGCAGAAATAAAATATCAGCAATATGCAAAACTCAGAAAATATAGACACAAAGATATTCGGTCTAACTTCGACCCTGGAAAAACCCACAAGGGGAAAACCAGTTAGAGAGGGCTTTGTATTAT
>ML798720.1:53999-84137 GCA_009831015.1 Picea engelmannii | reverse complement strand
TGAGGCTCTTAGAGGGGGCTGCTATGCCTTTATAAAAATCTGTTAGGGTTTAGGAGGGTTCAATGTTTAAGAAAAACAAAAAAAAAATACTTTTTGAAGTCCGCGGGCGTGAGGGAAAATATCAGAACCGAACCGGCCGGTTTGGTACCGAACCGGCCGGTTCGGTACCAAACCGGCCGGTTCCGTCTTAAACCGGTCGGCCGGTTCGGTTTTTCAACCGGTTCGACCCGGTCCGCTATCTAACCGGTCAAACCGGCCGGTTCCGGTTCCGGTTTACCTGTTTTTAAAACACTGCATTTGACAACCTTTCTTGGATAATAAATTTGATGCTTTGGAGGATCTCTTTTGTCTCTTGGAGTATTCTTGGAGCCATTGTATGGTGTTAGTATTGAGGTAATATTGCTGCAATTTCTTTTTTGTATTTCGTTGTTTGCATTTTTTACTTGGAGACCCAAACAAAGTATTTTGCTTGGGATAGAATGGTAGTAGTATTGCTATTAATCTTTGTGGGTTGTTTCTACTTGGGTTTGTAAAGTATTTTGCTAGCCATTTGGATATACTCACCTTCTTGTTTTATTTTGTAGCAAGGAGTTACATATCTGCAGGTTACCAAAGGTTTGGAGGAGTGGATTTCATATTTGAAAATTTGCTTGTCCAACCATCTAAAGCTTCTTTTATTTTCTGTTTTCATTTCCATGCACTTATCTTTCATTTCCAAGCATTAATCTACTCTAATATTGCTATCTAATCTTCATTTACATGTTCATATTTTTAAATAATAGTTTCTGTTTTTTGTACTAACAAAAACCAACTTATTCCAAGTTCTTTTAAGCATTTTCAGCAAGAAAAACTTGCTGTTTTTTGCAGGTTTTTATCAGTTTAAGGGGAATTGCAGCTTGTTTTTGGTCCCAAATAATTCAAGGAAGCATCCAAGGGTTGTGGTGTCAAACCCCTTTTTGCGCCTCAATTTCTAAAGCATTGTAAGCAGCCAAATAGAGTCTCTTGGGCTTGCATTCTCTATACTTTAATTTACAAATCTGTAAATAATAATTTAGTTTTAGCACATCTCCCACACCTTACATAGTGCTTGGCTTTGCCATCCATGCAATGTTGTGAAGGCTAGTTCAAAAACTTAATTTTATATTTTTAATTAAGATTGTTGCCCCACTTCTCCCACAAAGAGAAGGTTGAGTGGCTAGGTTAGTTTGCTTTATTTTATTTCATCTTATTTTTATTTCACCCACATTGGCATAAAATCAGTGGGCTTGTCTTCCACCTTGTGCCATAGTTGTGAGGCTGTTATTTATTTTTCAAGTTATTTCATTCAATTAGTTTTGCCCACACCTTGCATAGTTCTTGGCTTTGCCATCCATGCAATATCATGAAGGCTAGCTTGGTTTCATTTTATTGGCAATGTAATCAAATTGGTGCCCTGCCTTCTGCCCTGTATTCCCTCCCCTTGCCACTTTGTGGATCTTGAATAATTAAGAAAGGGCAAAGGACCATGTGGATAGATTTACTAGGCACCTAATCCATTATTGTTTCACCCGTCAAAAAAGATGACTTGGGAGGCTAAAAGGGGTTTAAGTCGGGGATGGTTTCATGACACTAGGTGTCTTCCTTGTTGGGCACCCAAGCATTTTGGATTTGATCTATGGAGCTAGGGAAGAACCTTGATTGTTCTTCTTATTGAGCACCGAACACTTCCTTTTGGTTGAGGGAATAAGGACTTGGGGTAGTCACATAGCTTAAGATTTGCTGCAATTCGCATGAAATCCCCCTAAGCTCAAGAGAGACCTAAAAACTTATTAAAATCAACTTACATACTTTTCACAACATTTGCATTTCAAGTTTTGCAACATTTGCATTTCAAGTTTTTCTATTTACTTTTCAAGCAAGTTTGCTTTTAAAGCAATTTACTTTTCAACAAATGTTTTTCATGTGAAAATTTGTTTCTAAGTATTCTTTATTTCGAGTATTCTTTATTTATTTGAACACAATTGGTCTAAGTGTAAAGTTATTTCTCATACTTATTGTGTAAATATTTCATAACATTGTTTCATTCTTGTATAACTATATTCCTTTGTTGTATATCTCAATAAATCAATTTTGATTAATCTTTAGGCACTGGTCAAATTGTTGATTTACAAATAAAGGTCTGCCTGTCATTTGAAATAATTGCATAATTGCATTTGCTGCTTTTCATTGTGTTGGGTCTCCCTAATAAATAACTCAATTAACTCCTAGAACTTTAACAACAAAACTTCACATAGTTTAATAGGGTCTAACCTCCTTGGCTTCCCTAGGAGTGAGCCTAGACGGAAGGAGTCCAGATTGAGGAGTCAGTGTGTCTAGATTCAGGTTTGTGTCTCCAAGGACACACCTAGTGGGTTGGAGACTTCTCCATGTTTGTAGGTGTGTATAAGGATGAAAACATCTTTGGCATCGTTGCCGGGGATAAGTCTCTTATCCTTGGTTAATTGACAAAGTTTAATTAATTCTTTAAAAGACCAAGTGATAAACTCGCCCCTTAATTTTTCACAACCTAAGATTTGTTGTTAGACATTGCTTAATCTCCAAGTGACGATTCCATTTGATAATTCTTTGAGGTATCCTACCAGGAGCAACTTGCAAGAGTTGGTTGATTCCCTTCCTAAACCTAAAACTGTGTATTGGAGGAGAATAAACATACTAGCTCCTTGTAGGCTACTTGAAAGTCTTGGGGATGAAGCAATCCCTGATATACATCTCTTATTTGCACATAATAATCCTGCAACAACTATTGGTGAGGAATTTAAACCGTGTAATTTTATTAATATTCAAGTTTATCCTCATCCTATTCCTGAAACAGCTATTGAGAAATTACCTATTTTTCAGGGAAACAATGTTGTTAGTGCCAAGTCTCACATCAGAAAATTCAGTGTGTGCGTCAGTAGGTGGTGCAATTCTCATAACTGTGAAGACACCAAGATGAAACTTTTTGTCTTGTCTTTAGAAGATGATGCCTTAGATTGGTTCCTGGAACAGGATGATGATAAATTTACCACCTTGGCTGAAATTCAGAAAGCATTCATGGAAAGGTGGGGTGATCAAAAGGATGATTGTCATGTATTGGCTGCCCTTAGCACTAGTCGAAAGGAGGAAAATAAAACAATGGAAGAATTCGATAAGAGATTTAATGACTAGATTAAGAGCCTCCCTCAAACTATTAAGCCTCCTGATGCATCTATTTTAATTCATTATATGAAAGCCTTTGAGGGTGAAATCAGATCAGTTAAGGGATACGGAACCAACAACTCTAAGGGATGCACAAAAGTATGCTATCAAGATAGATAAGAATATGCAAGATGCTAGGAATTCAAATTTGTCGGGTTTTTCAAGGGGAACTTCTTACAAACCAAATGAGGAGAAGAAGAAGGTAGAAAATCAAGAGTCTTCTAATGATGGAATAAAGGAGCTCGTTCAATTAATTAAGCAAATGGAGGTTAACCAAGCTAATCAAATAAAACAAATAGAGTTTAACCATGCTAATCATATGACATCCATGCAAAATAGTTTGGTGGCCATGGAGAGGGCTCAAGTTAACAGATATCATCATAAGCCAAATGATAAATGGAAAAAGAGACCCTCACCTCAAGAGAAAAGGCCCCCAAATCCTTTTGAGTCTACTAACTTGGTTAACCACCAAATTATCCCATATTGCAGACCTTGCGGGCAATTTCATGAGGAATCAACTTGCCAAATTTTTCTTCAAGTTTGTAATGAAGGGGAACCCTCTAGACCATAACATGAGCAAGTTAATATGTTTGGTCATGAATATAATGTTGGCATGAATGAATGGATGGAAATGATGGAGCATAGTAGGGAGATAAACTGCATGAATGATGTGGTGGACAAAGCAACAAAAAGATTTGGTCCTAAGCCTACTCCCAAGCAAGTATAAAAAATGGCTAGATATAGAGGCCTTACTTACCAAAGAGATGGGACAAAAAGTCAAGATGGGTCTAAGGCACATCCCCCCCCTCCTAATTCAAGTGTTCCTACAAATTCGAAATTAAATATTGACTTAGGAGGGTGGTTGAATAATGCAAAAATATTAGTCCCTGTGGTAGAAATTATGAAAATGCCATCTCAGAAGAGGAAATTGCTCAAAGCCATAGAAGATCCTCCTTAGCACAATATTGACAGGCCACCAACTATAGCTTATCAAGATGCACCTGTGATTTTGCAAAAATGGGATAAGGGAAATGAAAAGAATCAACCGTTTTTTCTTTCTCTACTTATGAATGCTTATCTTCTTCGCAATTGCATGCTTGATTTTGGAGCAAGTTCAAATGTTATGACTAAGAAAGTAATGGAACAGTTAAATTTAAGGATTTCAAGTCCTTATCATAACATTTGTGCTATGGATAGTAAAACAATTGAAGTGCATGGTTTGATAAAGGGCTTACAAGTGCATTTGGTTGCCTTCCCTGATATTCAAATAGAAATGGACATAGTGGTGATTGATGTGCCCGATGCTTGGGGTATGTTGCTTTCAAGAAAAACAACTGCAGATTTGGGGGGTAATATACAATTGGATTTAACTTATGACTCCATTCCCACTCCAGATGGGGCCATGTTTAGATTAAATAGAGAATTGGAAAGAAAATACCATGTTGAAGATCCTAAGAAATCCATAAATGAGCTTGTATATCGTGAGCTAGAGATGGGATTATATGAGATACAATCTAATTTTCTAGCATCTGTCAAAAAGGAACTTAAGGATGAACTCCCAAGTGTTTGTAATGTTTGGGATACCATGGATTCTTTTGATGGTCTTTTTCTTGAAGAAGCTTCAAGTGAAGGGAATATGGATGTGACTCTTTCAAAATATGGAACAGAGTTAGATTCGTCATTCAACACTGCATCATCAACACCAACTCACCAGCTTTTAGATCAATCGGTCAAATGTCAGGAAGAATTGGATAGAATTTTCAGGTCGTCTATTCCTTATGTCTTAGAAATTGGTGATATTTGTTTTGACGAAGATGACGTCTTTGACAAACAAGACGAGCATAAAAAGAAAGAAACGAAAAGAGGAAAAAGTGGAATAGATCTGGTAGAAGATCGTAAGGATGATGAGAAAATTAATGGTGATTGTTATCCCCCACTTTGAGGGATAACTAGGAGATCATGTTTCGAGGCCCACAGGTCCTAGACATGGAGTACCGAGAGCAGGATTGACTTTAGCATGGCCCTGGAGGGCCCACCTTTTCTTTCTTCCAGCATCTTTATCTTGTCAGCAACAACAACATCCATCACCATCGACTTGGTCCTGTGTCAGAGAAGGTTCTTGCTCCATGAGGTAATTAGTCCAGGTATCATGGTATGTGTCACTTTGATCATCAAAACCATTGAATGTATGCATCTGATTCCTTTTATTTCTAACAACTGCTTGGATCTTACACTTGCCCACTTGACCATGTTTGGGGGGATTGACAGGGTGCCCTAGCAAGCCTGTGTCTGTAGGTTTTGGTTTGCCACTGGGGGGATTTCTGAAAATCCATCGTCCGCTCCCATCATAGCACCATTGTTTCATATTGTTTCCCGCTCACTTATCCCATTCCACTTGTCCAGGCACTGGGTTGACCTATTTTCAGGACTGCACCTTATCTCGTGGGAAGAAGGGGCTAAAGGCCCAGAAGGTAAAAGCAAGGTGGTAAAAGACAAAAGCCTAAAAATAAAACCTCAAGATGCTTCGCTCAGGGATCCCCGAGAAAGTAATAAAAGGCTTCTCAGCAAGAAACAAAGGGGACCTGGAAAAATAATAAAACAAGACCCAACCAGAGGATAGGGGGTCTCATCACGAGCGAGCTTATTAGGTCCATGGGTACCTAGCAGTATGACATTGCCACCAGCTGGTTACCACGCCAGGGCAGTGACTCTTGGTTGCATGGCCAAGGGAAAGGGGGTCTCATCACGAGCCACCCTTCTCATTTCTGTGAAAGTACTTGTGGGTAATGTTGCCACCACACCAAGGCAGTGTCCCCTGATTAGCTCTTAAACAAAAAAAAAAGGAAAGGCAATAAAAGAGAAAAGAATGAAAAGAATAAGAATAAAAGGCAAGAATGGGCTTGGAAAGAATGCATCCAGGACATGTACAACTCGCCTTCTAACAAAGGCACCCACAGGTAACATTTCTTTCATCCTTGGCCCTCATTGCATCCAGATGCTTGGACTTCCCCTGACCACATCACCCACTTACATGGCTTGGATGAGATCTCTTCCGGGAACTTCCCTTTTCCAGTGGACACTAGCCCAATCGGACACCTTGTCCTTTTCTCCAGATTTGTATTGTAGGCTTGTGTAACGTCTTTGAGCTGTTAACTGATGTATTAGGGATTTTATGCACATATTTAATAATATTGATGATGGGATGTGATTGACATTGCTATGATCCCTGTGACTGATGAGCCCATGGAGGGCGTAGCTTTGATGTGTAGGACCATGCTCGACGGACAGGTGCCATTTGGACTGGTACACATGGGGAGATGATCAGTTCAGACCTCCATGGGGCTGAAGAGCCCATCAGGTGGATGCTGAGACCCCATCAGGGGGCAAAGACAGGATACAGATGGATCAGGGGCTTTGCACCAGAGAAGAAGAGGACGTTCCACCAGAGGCACTTTGGTAGAGCTTGAACTAGGGGAATTGACCCTCTTTCAGTGGAACGTTGGCCTTGGAAGGCCTGGGATGTCACCATGATGGCCATGATGTCATCCAGCCTATTGGACGTCTTGGGAGGCAGACTGGGCAGTATTGGCATGTGTGGCATGATGGAGGAGCCCAAGGAGGGCCAATGTTTTGCTTCGGGATGCTACATTTGACCTAAAAGGGGCTAACGTCTCCTTTGGAGGGTCTTGATGTCTCTTTTCAGCTTGATTAGGGTTTTGATTTAACATTTTAATGTAAAAACAATATGATTTAGTATTTTGGCCATGTTGGCCTTTTACATGACCTAAAATGTAAATTTAGGTCATGATATTGTATAAATGAAGGATTTCCACCTTCATTTTTTCATCATAACTTACTCACTCCTTAAGGAGGTCTGAAATTTGCGCCCTCTCTTGGGTTATTGGCTAATTTAGTGATGCGCACTTGTTGAAGGAGGATTTTCTTGGCATAATTTGGCATTTCTCTTAATGGAAGGTGTTACAACTAGGGTTTGCAATGCTTTTTCTTGGTGATATGTAAGTATATTTCTGCAAAACTTCTGGAATGAATGGTTGTAGTTTCATTTCTTGCATATATTTATAATTTTGCTGAACAAAACCCTAGGTGACAAGCACACAAGTAGGTCCTTGTCTCATGTCCCCATTGAGAGAATTTTCAGCCATTGATTGAAGAATTAAAGAGCCTTGCCGTTGCTACACTCTCATTTCTCTCTTCATTTTTTGCTAGTCGTACCTTTGATAAGCTGAGAAGAAGGAGACACCTTAAGACTAGGTTTTCTACACTTTGGGCTGATTTTTCTAGGGTTTGCTAATAGAGCCTTGCTGTAGCAACACTCTGCTTCATCAAACTTTCTTGTCTTGGTTTTATGCTTCATCTTCAGCTAGCCATGATTGCCACTGAGTTAAGGAAGGAGGAGAGAGCACCGAGGCCTAGTTCTCCTACACCAGGGTGAGCCTCTCTCCCCTAGGGTTTTGACTTTGGGGCCTTGCTTCAGCGACACCTCAAAGCTTCTCCCTCTAGTCCTTAGCCATTTTTACCTTTGCCTCCTTTAGCTCTTGCGTCCTTCACTATTTGACTCCATTAACCCTAAGGCACTGATCTAAAAGACACCTTGCTTTGAAGTGAACCTGATCACAACAACTTTTAAAATCTTGAATCAAACCCTAACTACTAACCCTAGCTTAGGAACTAACCTAATTAACCTATTGCTTCCGTCATCCTTAGCTATAATATCATTGGTGCAGCTAAACGTTTTGTGTTCATAAGCAATTGAATGGTGATTAAAGGCATCAATTGAATGAAGTGTTGATTTATTGCATTGAATGCCATATTGTTTCAGCATTTATTGAATAAGTGACATAATTTTCATTGCTATTTATAAACATTGACTTCGTCAATATTTATTATCAAATTGCTTATAAAAGTATCAGATAGTCATTAATTTACATGAAGTACTAACCCATTGATCAAAGCTTGCATATATTAGTTTATTGTTGCTCTGTCTCAAGCATGTGTATCTCTTTGGGGGTTTTACTTTATTATTGGCCTTTGGTCGGACTATCTGCTCGGTGGTGACTTGTGAGGGGGGAATAACTACTTCATCTTGTAATCCTTTGCCTTCTCAAAACCCCAGGTCACCGGGGACGTCTCCCTTGGGCCTTACCACCCTAAATAGAAAGAACCATCCCATTGTGGTGACATTGCGTGGGATTGGTTCATGTTACGCCGGTTTGACTCTCCAATCTATAGCCTTTTATCCTTACTACAAACTGTGCAATAACAGTGATAATAATAATCAACATATCATCCCTATTGAAGAATATGCCAAGCCTTTGAAAGAAGAATTGAAATCAACAAAGTTTAAATCTTTTCGCTTGGCACCAATACAACTTCATCAAAAAGGATTCAAGGAAGATTCTATCGAGTGGTTGAGAACTAGGGGAAAGGGTTCACATCAGAACATTAGAAGACAGGGTAAAGTGCATAAGTCTTCTGATAACTCATCTCAGTCAGTTGGACAACATAAAGTTAGATATGCCAACGAAAAGGCTCCATTTTGAAATGATCTTATACACAGCCATTTGGTGTCCAAAGGGGCACCCTTTGTAACGTATCTCTAACCTTCCTCCTTTGATTCTTTCAATTATGTTATTATTTCATTTATGTATATAATTCATTGTATAGTCATTTCATTTATGTGATTATTGTCAATATCATTTCATTTATTGGTTATTGTTTACACATATGTTTATGTTGTGTATTGGTGAGCACTTTGTTTTGTAGATTCTGAGGTTCTCGCATGCTCTCCTTCCAAAAGATCGAGCACACGTCCCCATGTGGAGCCAGATGTTGACCACCTATTTCGACTAGGGGTCAACGTCATGTACCATGAAGATATGTACCTTGTGGTACAACATGTTTGGAGACTTATGGCTCAACAGAACAATTTTGCCTCCAACACGTCTTTCTATGTACATAGAATCTCTACTCCCCTACGTGGGATAATAATGTAATATGTTAGCATGGGTCAATTTTTGTTTAGTTACCTAGGACTTTATCATTAGGGAAGTCCTTTCATCGAGTGTTTTTTTCCTTAGGTAATTAATCTTGCCTACCAGGAAATTTTAATTACCCTTGAGTTTTTCACTCACCAAATCCTCCAAAGTGGTGAAAGGCGTTCTAATGATCGAGCCCAAGTGGTGACAAAGGTTTAAAAGTATTGTAAATGATCATGCTAGACATCTCTTAGAGTCTTGCGGAATTTCGTTAAGTTTTGATGGGATTTTTTAATAATTAAAATTTCCGTAAACTGAGAATTTTTAATTATTTTTGATGTAAAATGTAAAAATTTGGTCCTTATGGATTTTGTATAGGGGTGAGAGTACTCAAATCAAATGGCTGATGACCCTCTACACCTTTGGACCAAATTTAAGCTCAATTGGACAAGTTTTGCTAGGTCGTTGTCCAGGAGGAGTCCAAGTCATTAAAAAATCAGCAAATAATTGGCCAAGGTAAGAAAACAAAAAATTGTAAAAATGTCTAAAGTCATGAGAGAGAGTGGGGAAATGATTTTTAATGTATTTCCTAGGTTGGAAAAGTGAAAATCCACTTAGAAGACCCCCCATGCCAAGCCAACAACCAAAAGTGATGTCTCCCTAGTGAAAAGTGCGTCCCCCTTGCTCATGAATTTGGGGAAAGTAAAAAATTAAAGTGAAAAAAGGTGCCAAAACCCTAAGTGCGCCCTTCCCTTAGTCTAACCTCATGTTTGACAAGTCAAAAAGAGTTTTTCCCTTTCACATCTCACCCCTGAAACCCTAACTCACTACCAAAATCTTAAAAGTGCGTCTTCCTTGACTTGTTCTCTCTCTCTTGGATGGGTGACACTTGTAACTCATCCAAGAGGGGTCTCTCCTGTCTCCCTCATATAAAAGAAAGCCCTCCCTCCTCATTTTCACATGGATTTTTCACAACAACTCTATTATGCCAAAATATCTCCCCTCTCTCTCTCTCATTCTCTTCCATTTTCTCTTGTGATTCTTGGTGCCATTTGGAAACCTTTTTTGGATAATAAAATTAAAGATTTGGAGGATCTCTTGTGTCTCTTGGAGTATTCTTGGAGCCATTGTATGGTGTTATTATTGAGTTTATATTGCTGCAATTTTTTTTTTGTATTTCGTTGCTTGCATTTTTTACTTGGAGACCCAAGCAAAGTATTTTGCTTGGAATAAATTCGTAGTAGTATTGCTATTAATCTTTGTGGGTTGTTTCTACTTGGGTTTGTAAAGTATTTTGCAAGCCATTTGGATATACTGACCTTCTTGTTTTGTTGAGATTTGGGTACTTTGGAAAATGGTCCCCTTGTGTTTGTGAGTCTCTAAACACGAAGGGGGAGACTATTACCCTTGTTACTTTACTTTATGATTCTAATTTCACTTTGACTTAGGAGATTTAAGTCAAAAGTGAAATATGTCACTTAATTCATTAAAGTGACAATTAATTTACTTTGTGGGTGAATTAATAGACATAAAGCAAACTAAGGAAAGTGGGTTTCCTAAGTGAGATTTTGGGATTGAATCTCACCCATTGATTAGACTTGGCTAGATTGGATCTAGGCCATTGATCTAATAGGGTTTGGCCAAATGAGGCAAAAGGAGGGAATATGACATTTATGAGACTCATTCTTCACTTGAGATGAGAGGAGAAGAGAAGGAGCACTTGGGTGCAAATCTTGAGGAGAGGAGGGTGCACAAGCTTGAGGGTTTGAGGAGGAAGCCATAGCTTGAGTTGAGGTTGCTTGGAGAGGTCTTCCATGGAGGCTTGGACATGATCCTAGAGACGGCTCGTTCTAGTAGAGAAGGGCACATTTGCTAGTGGAGAGGGGCGCATTCTTGTGAGGAGGGCGCACATCTAGTGGAGGTTGTTCTTTCATCTTGGGAGAGGCTTACTCATATGTGTGAGGCTTGCTCTAGAGTAGTAGAGGGAGCCATTATGAGTAAGGGCGTACATTTCTAGGAAGAGGGCGCATTCTATGGAGGGGGGTGCACGTGCTAGAGGAGGGCGCATTCTAGAGAATTGGAGGGCGCTTCTAGCTTGGGAGAGGCTCCTACCTTGAGGAGAGGCCTCATTCACCTACTTAGGCGCATTCTAGAGTGTAGAGGGCGCAAGGGTGAAGGAGGGCGCACTATTGTGGAGTTTTTGCTTGAGGAGGGGGTGCACTTGAGGAGGGGGCACACTATCTCTTTGTGGGAGGCCATCTTGAGAGGAGGGAGCTACTACAAGGGCAAGGCAAGGGAAAGCAAGAGTTCAAAGGTCAAGCAAGAGCAAGGTTAAAGCAAAGGAAAATGGGAAAGGGACAAAGGCAAGCAAAGGAAGAAAGGCACACCAAGGCAAAGGGCGCCTTACTTCAAGAGGCTAGCAGGGAAGTCTTCAAGGAACTCCAAGGCATTTGAGAAGGGTTGCTATTGTACCAGGTTCACTTGTATATGTTTTCTGTGTTGTACATTTTTCTTTGAGGCCTTCTTTACACATCTACTCCAAACTGGTTTTCCCCATGGGGGGGTATTTCTAGGGTCATGTTGGCCAAAAACATATGTGTCAATTTCATGGATGCTTAGAAGTGTAGATCAACATTTAAAGTTTTAAAGATCTAGAAGTAGTGTTATTTGTTTTGAAGTATACTGCATGTGCTAATATTGAGATGATAAAACACTTGCAAGGGCACCTCAAATGGACACTTAACCACAAAATTATCAGCAAAAAGTAACCGAATAGTTTGCTGACCTAAAAGACAACAAGAAGACAGTTTTGGAAAGTCAAACTTAGAGCCAAAATAAAGGTCAAAGACAAACCTGTTTTGATAGCCTGATAGTACCTCAAAAAATCTACAGTTTTATTTTGTAGCAAGGAGTTACATATCTGCAGGTAACCAAAGGTTTGGAGGAGTGGATTTCAGATCTGGAAATTTACTTGTCCAACCATCTAAAGCTTCTTTTATTTTCTGTTTTCATTTCCAGCCACTTATCTTTCATTTCCAAGCATTAATCTACTCTAATATTGCAATCTAATCTTCATTTACATGTTCATATTTTTACGTAATAATTTCTGTTTTATGTACTAACAAAAACCAACTTATTCCAAGTTCTTTTAAGCATTTCCAGCAAGAAAAACTTGCTGTTTTTTGCAGGTTTTTATCAGTTTAAGGGAAATTGCAGCTTGTTTTTGGTCCCAAATAACTCAAGGAAACATCCAAGAGGTGTGGTGTCAAACCCCTTTCCTCCTCTCACTTTCTAAAGCATTGTAAGCAACCCAAGAGAGTCTCTTGGGCTTGCATTCTCTATACTTTAATTTGCAAATCTATAAATAATAATTTAGTTTTAGCACATTGCCCACACCTTGCATAGTGCTTGGCTTTGCCATCCATGCAATATTGTGAAGGCTAGTTCAAAAAATTAATTTTATGTTTTTGATTAAGATTGTTGCCTCACTTCTCCCACAAAGAGAAGGTTGAGTGGCTAGGTTAGTTTGCTTTATTTTATTTCATCTTTTTTTTATTTCACCCACTTTGGCATAAAATCGGTAGGCTTGTCTTCCACCTTGTTCCATAGTTGTGAGGTTGTTATTTATTTTTCAAGTTATTTCATTCAATTAATTTCGCCCACACCTTGCATAGTGCTTGTCTTTTCCATCCATGCAATATCATGGCAACTAGCTTAGTTTCATTTTATTGGCAAAGTAATCAAATTGGCGCCCCGTCTTCTGCCCCGTATTCCCTCCCCTTGCCACTTTGTGGATCTTGGGTAACTAATAAAGGAAAAAGGACCGTGTGGCTAGATTAATTAGGCACCCAATCCATTATTGTTTCACCCATAAAAAAAGATGACTTGGGAGGCTAGAAGGGGTTGAAGCTGGGGACGGTTTCACGACACTACGTGTCCTCCTTGTTGAGCGCCCAAGCATTTTGGATTTGACCTGTGGAGCTAGGTAAGAACTTTGATTGTTCTTCTTATTGAGCACCCAACACTTCCTTTTGGTTGAGGGAATAAGGACTTGTGGTAGTCACATAGCTTAGGATTTGCTACAATTCACATTAAATCCCCCTAAGCTCAAGAGAGACCTAAAAACTTATTAAAATCAACCTACATACTTTTCACAACATTTTCATTTCAAGTTTTGCTATTTACTTTTCAAGAAATTTTACTTTTAAAGCAATTTTCTTTTCAACAAATGTTTTTCATGTGACTATTTGTTTCGAAGCATTCTTTATTTCGAGTATTCTTTATTTATTTGAACACAATTGGTCTAAGTGTAAAGTTATTTGTCATACTTATTGTGTAAATATTTCATAACATTGTTTCATTCTTGTATAGCTATATTCCTTTGTTGTATATCTCAATAAATCAATTTTGATTAGTCTTTGGGCACTGGTCTAATTGTTGATTTACAAATAAAGGTCTGCCTGTCATTTTAAAGAATTGCATAATTGCATTTTCTTCTTGTCATTGGGTTGGGTCTCCCTAATAAATAACTCAATTAACTCCTAGAACTTTAACAACAAAACTTCACATAATTTAATAGGGTCTACCCCCCTTGGCTTCCCTAGGAGTGAGCCTAGACGGAAGGAGTCCAGATTGAGGAGACAGTGAGTCTGGATTCAGGTTTGTGCCTCCAAGGACACACCTAGTGGGTTGGAGACTTCTGCATGTTTGTAGGTGTGTATAAGGACAACAACAAGGTTCTTAGTGAATCATTTTAACCAAGTTAGAGATCTCTTGGGAGGTTTAGATCAATGATAGAAGGTATGGCAAGATGATGGTGAAGTTGAGGATGAGATCCATGACTTGACACATGACTGCGAAGAAACTATTTGTTTTTAGCATTAAGGATGGGAACTTTAACGAAAAGATTAGCATATATACTCATGGACGAATTGTAGAAAGATGGTTCACTGAATTGTTGTTACCACTACTTCTTCGACCATCTACACAAGACCATGGTTTTGGAGGGAGCCCATCTTTTTAATTAGTTGTTTATGTTTATGATAACCTCTATTACATGTGGCACTCCTAAGATCAAGAAGTATGTCCTAGATTGCTAATGTTAGAAGTAGGTAATGTGATGGATAATTTGTGGAAGGGGAAAAGGGAAACTTTATGAATCAACCATCATAGTCATATATGATGTGTAGGTCTTCCTTTGCTAGCTTTCAAGAGCTAGGGGTCTTCATTTCTTCCATGATGGCCTCCATGAGGGTGTGCTAGGCTTAGAGTTTCCGACTCGACATTGTTTTTTACTACCCGTTCTTTCTTTGCAATTTTTTTTATGTTTTCTTTCTCTCTTTCTTCATTTCTTAGCCCTTTTCTCTGGATATGCATTATTAAGCATATGGCTAGGGGTAAGGGCCTTTTGGTGAGGTGGCATATCTTAAGCATTATTGTTTTTGGCTTTTGAATTTTTTATGGCTATGACTACCTCGAGCACTTTCTCTCTTTTGACTTTGAAGGCTCTTACACATGGGTCTTCATTGTTTTTCTTAGGAACTTGATGGATGATACATGATAAGTTAAGCATGAGTGGGGTAACATGATGGATGGTATGGAAATGAATGGGAAAGATGGAAAGTGTTAAGTATGGTTGGGATATGAAATACGCTACATTCCACCTAGTTCTCTAGTAATACGACCTTACTCAAGAGGTGGCGACACCTATCTAGAAGAAAATTATGACCCACCATGGTATCCCCTAGCAAAAAGGTAACAATTTAGATTGTTATGATACATTATTAGAGTACACTGATTTCCACCACGTTCACAACCCGCATAAGAAACATTAGCACCATGTCTAAGCAGGAAACCTGTACATGAAACCATAGTACAACAACTGAAGTGAACAAATTACACCAAGAGAACATAGCACCATGTGTGTGAAAGCATAGTGTATCATTTGTAATTGCATGCATCATTTGAGCTGTAAGATATAGGAACTGATATACCATGGATGAGGCATCTAAGAACAACTAAGAAAAGATCATTGTGAGGTGAGATCATCATGTAACTAAAGGAGAACTAGAAAGAATGAGTTTGGATTTGAATGAGATGAGCAAGAGTTCTCATGTGAACTGGAACACCACACTGTTGGAATGGTGGCTTTGGTACTAGTTGCTCATGCAACATCTTCATATCATATGAGGGGGAAACACCCCATACTTGCTGGTTTAGTGCACTATTTAGAGCATGTATAGAAGGTTGAAGACCCCCAAAAGGTATGGACAAGTTGGTTTTTGTAGAGTTATACTTTTTGTGATCTAATCATATATTTGGACACTCTTTGGGGAGTTGTACACGGAGTTCAAATTTTAGTTGAAACTTAAATTTGAGAAGTTGCTAATTTTAGTAATTTCTATTTTGAGCAACTGCTATTTTTAGTGGTTTTTGAGAGTGGTCCAATTGACAGGTTGATTACATATTTGAGGATCTAGTTGGGAGATTTGCCTATGGTTAAAGTTTCAGCTGAAATTTTAGGGTGTTGTCCAACTATGCTTGAAACTAGTCTCAATGTCTCTCATTTTATGAAAGGAGTGCAACATACAAAGTAGCCTTTCCTACCAAAAAATTGAAAAGGTAGAATTTATCTAAGGATGACAAGGAAATATTTAAAAGATTGTGCTAATTCTCTAGGTGTTTATAGGCAAACACATTGCAATAATGAGGAAATTGCTAATGTAATGATATCTCATGACTATTATAAATAAATGAATTTTGTTTCAAAGTAGGAACTTGTGATGACACATCCTAGATGGATAACTTTCTAGAGTATATTCCTCTAAGTGTTCCTTTTATTGAATGCTTAATGGCACTTGAAAAAAATCCATATGATTTTACTTTTATTATTTGATAGAATACAAGTTTTCTTCATTTGCCGTTGGAGGAACCTGAATTTTTGTATTGATGAAGTAGTGCAAGTTTAATTTTCTATGTGCATTATGCATTGGTTGGTGTTTGATGTCCAAACTTTCAAAGGATGACATAGTTTCCAACTCTTGTTAGTATGGATATGTATTGATTGTTTCAAATATAAATTGAATATGCTTTTTTAATTTGGCTCAATGCTTTTGATACGTGCAGGAAGATCCTCTATATTCTCATTATCAACGACTTCGTTGCAACATTCTTCCATTGGATGGAGATTCTGAAGATGTTGTGTTGGTAGCAAATTTTATTTCAAAATTTATACATTTTTAAAGATTTGTTCTCCTATAGAAGTTTGATGAACAATAAAAGAAGCCACTATAGTTGTCTTTACTTTATATACACTGAGTTTAGAAACTACCTATTTTGAAAAGGAGAATCTTGACTATATCTAGGCTATGGAATCTGGATACATGAAAGTGTCTATTTTTTTTTTGTATGAGAAAATGTTGTAATGATATTTGATGTTGAGTTTCATTGGTTATATATATGTGTTGTTGGTTAATGTTTCAGAATGAAATTGAGAACACGAGTCGTGCAATTTAATTGAAATGATTGATTGAGATAGTCTATATGGTTAAAAGAAAGATGGGGTCATTGTGGCATAATCTCTATTACTATAATTGCTAAATATGTTGAGTTTTTGATGCTTAGCTCATGCATGTAGTTTATTTACAATTTAGCATAAGCTACAACCATAAATAATGCAGCTACAATAACACTAGCTGCAGTAAACCAAGATCACAAGAAGAATAATCATGCACAAAAGACACCATAAAATATCTTGGGAAAACCCTTCTCAATCAAGGGAAAAACCCAACAATCCTTTGCTATATTGCCAAGAGAAGATCCACCATCCACCACCAAAACCTAACACACAAGAGGGTGCTTCTATGATTGAGAAAACTAGTGCTAAGAAAAGTGCGAACTAGAGTCCTCATAATTTCCGATCAAGCGTTGAGTTAGTGTAAGAGATCTGATCCACAATGGGGATCTTTCTCTTATTTATACAAAACTTAACTCAACGAATAGACATGACACTTGGCACAATAGGGCCGACCTGTACAACTTGACAATATAATTAATAATTACACAATATTAATTATCTTTACATGGTGATGTCGACTTGTACCCTTTACAACATAAATTAGGGTTTTACCAAAGTCTCACTCTCTGACATTATAGCATGGGATCTCTCACATCCTCTAGTGCTCAGCCACTAGGGACACGTCCACTTGTGCTCACCCACATGGACGTCACTCTCAACAGATCACTCAACTGAGTCCACATGAGTACCATTTGGAGAGCCATCTCAAGCCGACTCAACTAAGTCCATAGGAGTACAAGGTAGGAGACCATCTCAAGCCGACTCAACTTAGTCCAGAGGAGTACAAGGCAGGAGATCATCTCAAGTCATCTCAACTCAATCCAGAGGAGTAGACAAGAGACCACACGTCATCAAAACTCAATCCAAAATCTGACGCACACCCATCACATGGGCACACCCAACACATGGGCTCTCTCACATATCGTCTCAACTCAGTCCAGAGGAGAATGCCCTGGAGAATGTCACACAATGTTGCAATCATCAACACTGCCTCTCAGCTAGGGAGGCATTCTCCACCAGGCCAATTCTCACACGGAAGTACTCGAACTTTGTCCTGGCAAGTGGTTTGGTGAAGACATCTGCAACTTGCTCGTGTGTGGAAAGGTATTGCACATGTACTGCTTTCCTCTGCACCATATCTCTGATGTAATGGTATTTGATTTCAATGTGTTTCAATTTATCATGAAACACAAGATTCTCGCATGTCCAAATAGGTCTGTAAGGAGCTTGCGAAGCCACACTGCTTCGCGGACTGCCACACATAACGCTATGTACTCTGCTTCTGCGATACTCAAAGCCACAGAGCTCTGTTTCCTACTGTACCAGGAAACCATGGCAGATCCCAAAGTAAAGAAACAACCGGATGTGCTCTTTTGGTCCACTGCGCTCTGTGCACAGTCTGCATTGGAATATCCCTGCAATCTCATGTCTACACCGAAGGCATATCTCAGGCCATAACCAACTGTGCCTCGTAGATATCTCAACACATGCTTCGTTGCTATCTAGTGTGTCTGTCTCGACTGACTCATAAACTGACTGAGTATACTCACTGCATTGCATATATAAGGTCTGGTGTTAACAAGATACATCAATGATCCAATCAACTGTCTGTAAAGATGTGGATCAATCTCGCCTGAATCAGTAGAAGCCTCGTTCATTTTCTTCAAATTCATCACCATCGGTGCATGCATGGATTTGCAGTCTGTCATATCGAATCTCTTCAATATCTCGATTGTATATTTTCCTTGACTCAGGAAAATCTCATCAGTCCTCTGCCATACTTCTAGTCCCAAGAAGTAGCGCATCATACCAAGGTCCTTCATCTCGAATTCAGAAGTCAATGCACTCTTGCATTCAACAATAAGACTTTCTGAACTGGTGAAGAATAAGTCATCAACATATGGGACCAAAATCAGGGACTCGTCACCAATAATGTGGTAGTATAGGTTTGGATCAACAACACTCTTGCTGAAGCCCAAACTCATCAAGTATCCATCAATCCTCTCATACCACAGACGAGGTGCCTGCTTTAGTCCATACAAGGCTTTCTTCAACCTGCATACATGAGACTCCTTCTCATGTGTCACGAATCCATCTGGTTGCTTGATGTAAGCTTTTTCCTCAATCTCACCATTGAGAAAGGCTATCTTTACATCCATCTGATGTAGTCTCCAACCCATGGATGCTACAAGATCAATAATCGTACGGATGGAAGTGTATCGGGAAACAAGAGAAAATGTCTCCTCATAATCTATTCCCTCCACCTGAGAGAATCCTCCAGACACAAATCTCGCTTTGAACTTCTCGACACTTCCATCAACTGCATGTTTGATCTTATAGATCCACTTGGAAGTCACCACAGATTTCCCTTCCGGTCTCGGAACAATATCGCAAACATCATTCTTTATGATGGACTGATACTCTTTTGTCATGTCATCTTGCCAAAACTGTTGTCCTGCTGCTTCTCCATGACAAGAATGTTCGGTATCAATGATGTGGCTTATAGCTGAAACATGGCTCAAAAATCTCTGTGGTCTTTTTCTCTCTCGGGATGTACCACGAGGAGCTGCATGTCCCTCTGCCTCCTGCAGAGTCTGTCGAGCCCATGTAAGCCTCTTCTGACCTACTACAATGTCTCTGGGAACATCAACTGGAGCTACGGGATCACCTGGATCAACTGGATCAGTAATTGTCTCCCTCTGAACTGTTGAAGGGGGAGAAGGTATTGTCTCTTCCTTCTTCTCAAATAGTTTGACTCCCTCTAAAGTCTGATGGATAAACATCTTCCTTTTTCTGTGTTGCTAACCTGGAGACATCCCATGTCTTCTCATGTCCTTTACAGTCTCTACAATACTTTGTTGGCCTCTCGTACTAGGATAATAACCAAGATGACCTCCCATAGGGATAACAATCAAAATGGCCTCTTGTACTAGGATAATAACCAACCAAGAAAATTTGGACTCCCGTACGAGGGATCATGGTCCTCCAATAATGAAATAAGAAATCTGGCCTCCTGTACTAGGATAACAACCAAGATGGCCTCCCGTAGGGATAACAACCAAAGTGGCCTCCTGTACTAGGATAACAACCAACCAAGAAGATTTGGATTCCTGTACTAGGGATCATGTTCCAAGACATGAGAGCTCCCATACCAGGGATAATACCCTTTATTGTCAAAAGCAAGCTAGTACAGAGTAATGATGAAATCAATTAAGGAAAGTAGTACAAAACTTACCTTAGTTTGCAATCATGCTCAATCTTGCTTTTGGTCTTCCCGAGAAGACTGAGGTAGAGAAGAACTCCTCGTCGTTCTTGCTTGCTTTCCTTGACTTCTTTTGAGGTGGCTAAAGTTGCTTTCCTCTCTTCTCACATAGTGACAAGGGCTTGAAACCTTGCACATCACTAGCTGCATGTCTAGTCTCCTCACTAGAGCTTGAATAAGATGCACTTATAGTACACACTCAAAAGTCACCTCAAGGATCAATCTTGAAACAAGTTTTCAGAATTTTACTGAACAATTCTTCAAACTCAGATTTAGACATACTTCCTGTAGCAACCTGAAAACTTGTGCTCAGAGATTGGCCTCAGATCTGGCCACAAAACTTTGCTTTAAAAAACTGTCTCATATAGCTTTAAAAACTTGGTGTTTTACTGCCCTAAACTCTGCCTCAAATAGCTCTGAAGAATTCGCCCAAGATACTCTGTGACTTGCCTTGAGAACAGGCTTATATATTTGTCAGGACAGCCTTAAATCTGGCCTCTAACTTGCCTGGATAAACCTCAGATATTCGCTACCCATATCTTCTGAAGTTCACTCTTAGATCTGCCCTTTAATACAGCCTCAGATCTGCCCTGTAGCCTCGGAAAATTTGGTCCAACTGCTTCAGATCTTTTTAGTCTGTTGCCTCAGAAGTCACCTTTTCACTGCCTCAGAGATCACCTTTTCGCTGCCTCAGAAATCACCTTAATGCTCTGAAATTTTTGGCCTATGTCTGCTTTAGAACAGGCCTTAAACTCACCCTTAGGTTTGTTCCAAAACAGACCTGAATTTATACCAAGATACCGCTGAAAGTTCTCGCTGAGAAAAGGCTTAATGCTGCCTGAGATTTTCGCTGAGATTGCCCCTGATTTCACACACAAACAAACCTTGAGACATACCCCGAAACAGTCCCAAACCAGCACTTAGATACTCCCAGATTTGCATCAAAATACTTCTTGGATATGCGTCTAAGTAGACCTCAGACTTCGCTTGAGTATTTCTGCGGTTTTAGGTCTGAGTTTGAGTCCTCAGTTAGGAGTTCTTCTAGCTGCAGCAGCCCTGGAGGAGCCTCTCCATACCATGGTCTCCCTTAACCAATTTAAGCAATGCTCGACCAACTTTTAAGCCCTTAATCAAGGCTCAACCCAGGCTAATAGACCTGCAGCCAACCTCAAACTTTACCACAGAATTTAAGTGAGGGTTTGGCCCTCTCCTTATACCAACAACAAGGGTATGACAACTTTTAGATGTCCACGGCCCGCCTTCATTTACTGTGCACATGATCATCTTTAGGAACTGCTCTGATACCATGTTGAGTTTTTGATGATTAGCTCATGCATGTAGTTTATTTACAATTTAGCATAAGCTACAACCTTAAATAATGCAACTACAATAACACTAGCTGCAGCAAACCAAGATCACAAGAAGAATAACCATGCACAAAAGACACCAAAAAATATCCTGGGAAAACCCTTCTCAATCAAGGGAAAAACCCAACAATCCTTTGGTATACTGCCAAGAGAAGATCCACCATCCACCACAAAAACCTAGCACACAAGAGGTGCTTCTATAACTGAGAAAACTAGTACTTAGAAAAGTGCGAACTGCAGTCCTCATAATTTCAGATCAAGTCTTGAGTTGGTGTAAGAGATATGATCCACAATGGGGATCTATCTCTTATTTATACAAAACTTAACTCAACGAATATACATGAAACTTGGCACAATAAGGCCGACCTGTACAACTTAATAATATAATTAATAATTACACAATATTAATTATCTTTACATGGTGGGGCTGACTTGTACCCTTTACAACATAAATTAGGGTTTTACCAAAGTCTCACTCTTTGACAATATAGCAAGGGATCTATCACATCCTCTAGTGCTCAGCGACTAGGGACACGTCCACCTGTGCTCACCCACAGGGACGTCACTATCAACAGATCAATCAACTCAGTCCATAGGAGTACCATCTGGAGAGCCATCTCAAGCAGATTCAACTAAGTCCATAGGAGTACAAGGCAGGAGACCATCTCAAGCTGACTCAACTCAGTCCAGAGGAGTACAAGGCAGGAGACCATCTCAAGTCATCTCAACTCAATCCAGAGGAGTAGACAAGAGACCACACGTCATCGCAACTCAGTCTAGAGTATGACGCACATCCATCACATGGGCACACCCAACACATGGGCTCTCTCATAGATCGTCTCAACTCAGTCCAGAGGCGAACGACCTGGAGAATGTCACACGACGCTGCAATCATCAACAAAATATAGGAGTCAAACTTGCTTGTCTTGTTGTGTTTTCCTTGCATGCCATTCATTTTGCAAAATTTTGTTATTATTTTCAAATTAATATTTGCCATTTTTTCTTTATATTCCACAAAAGGCTTGCATCTATCTCCTTTTATCCATGTTTCTTTGATATGCCTAACCAATTTTTCATTTATAATGAAGAGTCATGACTATATTAGAACATAGTGTGAAGCATTAGGATTGAATATCAAATTAAGTTGATTGAATACACATGAGTATACCCATGAGGAAAATATTCAACAAGCTCCAACTGTCTGTGTTGATTCAATACAAAGGGTTGAAGCCCAAGTATATAGTGAAATACCGAGGGGTCATGACCTTTAATTCACACCTCCACATATATTATTATATTAGATTAATATAATAAGATATATAATTACTAGTATAACATATTATACTAATAATAACATCGATGATAATCATTAATCCTAAAATACACTAATATCTCCCTTTAAACTTGACTTGGGCTTATGAAAAGGACATTATGATAATTCCCCTTTAACGACAAATAACTTCATTGCAATGAAAGTATGCAATTTAATAACTTTGGTCTACGTTAACGATTTGGGAAACATGTCTTCAATATGAAAACGCCGCAAATGAATGCATTGGAGACTATGTTCACAATTCATGAAATCTACAGAAAGGGGAATCCATAGGAAAATAAAATGTTTTCCAAAAATTTCCAATTTAGACAATCAAAGGCTTGAGACATGTTAAGTTTTATAAGCATACTTGGCTTTTGGTTTCTTTTGAGAGAGTCAGTGGCCTCATGAGCTACTATGATGCCATCTAGAATTTGCTTGTTGTCAATGTAGCCTCCCTAGTCCTTGGAGATGATTTGCTGCATGATTGGTTTTAGACAATTCGTTATGACTTTGGTGATTAACTTGTAGATGACATTGTAGAGAGAGATGGGGTGAATTTTGCTTGTTGAATCTACGTGGGGTTCCTTCGGGATTGTTTCCGTCCTTATACACACCTATTAACGTGGAGAAGTCTCCAACCCACTTGGTGTGTCCTTGGAGGCACAAGCCTATGTCCAAACCCACTGTCACCTCGATATGGACTTCTTCCGTCTAGGTTCACTCCTAGGGAAGCCAAGGGGGGTAGACCCTATTAAACTATGTGAAGTTGATTATTGATCTAGGAGTTAAATGAATTAATTTGTTAAGAAACCCAACCCAATGAAAGGCAGCAAATACAAGGATGCAAATTCTCCAATGACAACCAAACCCTTTATTTAAAAAAAAGCAATTAGACTAGTGCCTAAAATCAACAAGATGGGGTCAATGAGATGTACACCATAAATACATTTGAACAAGCATGAAATAAAGTTATGAGATATCCACAATGATTATAAAAAGTAACTTTAAACCAATTATGTTCAATCCAAGAAAGACTATGTAAAATAAATAATGCTTTGAATAAATATTCACATAAAAAAAAATAACTTGAAAGTAAAGTACTTGGAAAAGTAACTTTCTCAAAAGTAAATATTATGAAGAGTGTTTAGGTTGATTTTAACAAGTTTAAACTTTCTTAAATTAGAGTGTGAAAGATTCAAACCTAAACTATGTGACTACTCCTAACTCTTATTCCCTCAACCAAAAGAAAGTGTTGGGTACTCAAGAAGAAGGACAAACAAGATCCTTCCCTAGTTCCATAGGTCAAATCCGGATTACTTGGGCGCTCAAGCAAGGAGGACACGTAGTGTCGTGAAGCTGTCCCCGATTTCAACCCCTTGTAGCCTCCCAAGTCACCCTTTTTGTTGGTAAAGGCAATAGTAATTGAGTGCCTAATTAAACTAGCCTCTCAATCCTTTCCCTTTCTTACTTTCCCAAATCCACAAAGTGGCAAGGGAAAGAAATATGGGGTATAGGCAGGGCACAAATTTGATTACTTTGTCAACAAGTTAAATTAACTAGCCTTCACAATATTGCATGGATGGCAAAGACAAATCACTATGCAAGGTGTGGGCGAAAAATGAATGAATTAAATAACTTGAAAATAAATTTTAAAGCTTAAGCAAAATCACACTATGACACAAGATGGAGGACAAGCCTACCGCTTTTGGCCAAAGTGGGTAAAAATAAAACTAAAGCAGAAAATAAACTAAGATCCTAGCCTTCACGATATTGCATGGATGGCTTAGCTAATCACCTTGCAAGGTGTGGGCAAACAAAAAGATTATTTACACTGTATAGAAAATAAATTTTAGGTAGAAAGAATGCAAGCCCAAGAGACTTTCTTGGGCTGCTTACAATGCTTAGAGAATTAAAAGAAAAAAGGGGGTTTGGCACCACCACTCTAGGATGCTACCTTGAGTGTTTTTGGAGCCAAATATGCAGAAATCCTCTTCAGATCCTGCAATAAACCTGCAAAAAACAACAAGCTATTCTTGCTAGAAATTGCTAAAAGATGATATAGACAAGTGATTTTATGAAAATGTAATATTCATAATTTTAAAATAAAAAATCTGAACATAAAAGTAAATATTAGATTAAATATTTTAGATAAAAGAAAACTAAAACTGTTATAAATAGGAAGAAGAATTGAAAAATAGATTTCAAAAATTTCTGTTAACTAGATCAGCAAGTATACAAGAGATCTAAATAAAATTTCTGATCTGAGGTACATAAGAAATATAGTAGATCTGAAAACAACCATTAGATCTAAAACAACAAATATTTCTGAGCATGTAAACCTAGTAAAATTGAATCAATCAATTATTTCTGAGTATGTAAAACTTGTAGATCTGAACTTTTAAACAAGTAACACAAACTGGAGCAAATGCAACTGAAACTTACCTCTGAGATTTGCCTCTTAAACAATGATAGAAGAGCTAGGCACACAAGTGAAATGTAAGCCTCTGTGATATGCTTAGATCTAGTTTTAGGCTCATAGATCAACCACTTAGGGTTTTATCTTTGTCAAGGAGATCATAGGATTGTTTTGCCAAAAGAGAAAATTCCAGGGAAAGAAACCCCAAATAGTTTGCTTAGACAGAAAACCCTTAGATCAAAGAAACCCCAAACAGTTTGCTTAGACAACAAACCCTTAGATCTAACAACAGATCTGATGTAGATGGGAGAAGTTCACATAGTCCACAAGTCCCTTTCTCAGAGAAGGGACAACAAGCTATAAAACCTCTTTCTTGGCAGTTAGAAAAGGTACAACAACTATGGAGGAACAAATCAGACTGATTTGCAACAGCTCTTTCTCACATGGATTTGAGTACAAATGAGGGACGACAGTCCTACTAAAAAATTGCAGCTAGGAGAGGTAGATCTCGCTCAGAAAAGGGGACCGATTGCTTGAGAGGAGCGGATCTGTTCAATGTAGGGTGGCCTGCTGTTTAGAAGAGGCAAATCTGTATGGTGGAGTGGACAACTGCTTAGAAGAAGGCAGATCTGAGTAGAACAGTGACCTGGCAGCAGTGATAAAACTCAACAAGAAAACAAATAGCAGGATAACACCAAGAGACAACCTTCCAACATCAAGGGAAGAGAACCAAATCTTGAACAGTCAAGGAGGCCGCAAGCTGAGGAAGAAAAATCACAGAGGTATCCACCACTTTGAAGAGGAGAGAGAGAGTTGAGTGTAATAGAATAGTGAGGGAGGGGTTCTATTTATAGTGTTAGGCTAGGGCTTAGGTTAATGAAATAATAATTAATATAATGACATATTATTTAATATAATTATTAAATTAATGTCATATTAAATATTAATTAATATTTCTAAATTAATCATCATTAAGCCCTAAAACAAAAATACAAACCCCACTCATACCCAAACTCAAAAACCAAAGGGTGAAGATCAAATAAAGGGTTAGGAAGGGCAAAGGGGTTTTCTTAGTGGAAAATCATCTCCATATGATTCTCAAGGTGACCAATAAACTTTATCATCATTGCATAAGGGGGTACATTACACAATGTGGTTATGCCCATTTTCATAGTCTATCCTAGGTCCTATGGTCCTTTCTGGGAGAGAGGAAGATGATCACACATCAACACATCTTTGTATTACACCAAGATCTACCTGGTCAAAGACCAAGTTGCCCCAGAACATATTTGGGGTCTTATCCACCAAGGTACAAGACCAAGGATCAACCCATGCTTTAGGCATGGGTTCCCTAGAACACATCCAGGGGCCCTAGACACTTCTAGGGACTTATATCAACCACCAAGGAACACATCCAAGGATCAATCCAAGCTCAGGGCAATGATTCCCTGGAACACATCCAAGGGCCCTGTTATTGCATAGTTTGTAGCTAGGTCAAGTGGCTATGAAGTAGAAGGCCAAACTGGCGTAACAGGAACCGATCCCACCCAATGTCACCACGATGGGGAGGTTCTTTCTCTTTATGGAGGTTAGGCCCAGGGGAGACGTCCTCGGTAACCTGGGGTTTTGAAGAGGCCAAGGTATAAAGGTCAAAGTAAGAGTCCTTCCTCACAAGTTACCACCAAGATTAGATAGTCCGGCTAAACAGCCAATAATGAAGTGTAGCCCCAAATGAGAACACCTGCCCGGAACAAAGCAACAACAAAACAATATATGCAGGCTATGATTCAATGGGTTAGTACTTCATATAACTATCTGATATCAATATATGAGCAATTATAACAATAGATATCGATGAGATGAATGTCAATTAATATAGCAATGGAACAATATCAATTCATCAACAAATATTGAGATGATGTAGCAAACAATGTATTTAATCAATCTCTTACTCAATAAATGCTCTTAAACCATCATCTAATTGCTTGAAAGACAAAATGCTGCGTCAAGATGGAATAACCAAGAGTGACGTCAGCCTTATTAGGGTTTCAAATTATAAGAGTTTTAAGAGTTGTTTCAATCACTTTCACTTCAACGTTGGAGGTTAAAGATCAGTGCCTAGGGTTATGGAGTCAAAAGGTGAACGACGCACAAGTTGAAGGGGATGAGATTTAAAGGACAAGAGGGAAAGTTTTCAAGGTGCTGCAATGGTAGGGCCTTGAAGATAGAACCGAAGATAGAACCCTAGGGGAGAGAGGCTCACTCCGGTGTTGCTTAAGCAAGGCCTCATGCTCTCTCCTCCTTCTCGGCAAACGGCTAGCTCAGAGACAAGTAAAATCAAGACAAAAGAGTTTGAAGAGGGAGAGTGTTGCAAAGGCAAGGCTCTTTCATCAAACCCTAAAAGAAAAATGGCCCTAGGTGTAGATAACCTAGGCCTGGGACGTCCTCTTCCTCTTGAAGTTTAAAGTACGGCTAGTTTAAGGGAAGAAGATAGAAAGAGTGTAGCAATGGCTAGGCTCTCTTCTTCTTCTTCAATGGCTTAAAAGGTTTTTTTATCAGGGGAGATGAGACAACGACCTACTTGTGTGTTTGTCCCCTAGGGTTTTGATTCAACAATGTATATATATAAATAGATGCAAGAAATTAAACTACAACCATTCAATCAAGAAGTTTTGCAGAAAAATACTTACAAATCATCAAGAAAATAACATGCAAACCCTAGTTGTAAACCTTCCTTCAAGAAAAACACCATAAATTGCCAAAAATCTCCTCTCCAAACAAGTGCGCCTTCCTTAAAATAGCCAATAACCCTAATAGGGCGCAAAAATCAGACCTCGCTATGAGAGTGAGTCATGAGTTATCTCAAAATGAGGATAAAACTACTCAATATATACTGTATCATGACCTTTAATTAATTTTAGGTCATAAAAATTAGTCGACAAGGCTTTAAACCAAAATCATATTGTTTTTACATTAAAATATCAAATTAAAACCCTAACTAAGCTGTAATAAAGGTGAAATCCCCTTCAAGGGAGGCGCTAGCCCCTTTCAGAGCAAATGAGGCATCCAGGAGCAAAACGTTGACCCTCCAGGGGCCTCTCCAACATGCCACATGTGCCACTGCTGCCCAGTCTGCCTCCAAGAATGACCATGACGTCATGGTAAGAATGGGGGTGCTCTGAGCCTTCCAAGGCCAACGTTCCACTGAAAAGGGGTCATTCCCCTTAGGTCGGGCTTCGCCAAAGTGCCTTTGGTGAAATGTCCTTCTTCTTCTAAGGTGCAAAAGCTCAATCAAGCACTGTCCTGTCTCTGCCCCTCTGACGGGTCTCAACAACCATCTGATGGGCTCTTTAGCCCCATAGAGGTCCGAACTAATCATCTCCCCATGTGTACCGGTCCAAATGGTACTTGTCCGTCGGGCATGGTCCTGCACATCAAAAACTTCGCCCTCCATGGGCTCATTAGTCACAGGGATCATAGCAATGTTAATCACGTTTCATCATTAATATTATCAAACATATGCAAAAAAACCCTGATATATCATCCAATAGCTCAAAGACATTACAAAGACCTACAATACAAGTTTGAAGAGAAAGGACAAGACACCCTATTGGGCTAGTATCCATAAGGAAAGGAAAGTCTCCAAGGGGTTTCATCCAAGCCATGTAAAATGTGGTGGTGCGGATAAGGGATGTCCAGACATACAAGTAGAGTGAAAGCCAGGGATGCATGATATTACCTGTGGGTGCCTTTGTAGAAGGCGAGCTGTACCCGTCATGGATGCAATTTTTTCCAAGCCCCCTTTTGCCTTTATTCTTTTCTTTTCTTTATTTGCTTTTTCTTTTATTTCAAGGACTAACTAGAGGACATTGCCTTGGCGTGGTGACCAGAGCTGACAGTGTTACCCACAAGCACTTTCACAGAGATGATAAGGTTGGCTCGTGATGAGACCCTGTTTCCCTTGGCCATGCAACCAAAGGTCACTGCCCTGGCGTGGTAACCAGATAGTGGCAATGTCATGCTGTTAGGCACCCATGAACATAATAGGCTGGCTCGTGATGAGACCCCCTATCCTCTTGGCTAAGTCTTGTTTTGTTATTTTTCTTCGGGTCCCTCTTGTTTCTTGCTGAGAGGCTTTTTACTGCCTTCTAGGGGATCCCTGGGCGAGGCATCTCGAGGTTTCATTTTTAGGCTTTTATCATTTACTAGCTGCTTTTACTTTCTGGGCCTTTAGCCCCGTCTTCCCACGAGATAAGGTGCGACCCCACAAATAGATCATCCTAATGCCCGGACTAGGGGAAAGGGACAGATGAGCGGGAGATAAAAAAGTGATGACATGATGGGAGCGGACGATGGCTCTTCAGAAATCCCCCCAGTGGAAAACCAAAACCTATGGGTACAGGCTTGCTAGGACACCCTGTCAATCCTCCCAATCATGGTCAAGTGGGTTAATGTAAAAGATCCAAGCAGTCGTCAGAGATAAAAGGAGTAAGATGCATATATCTAAAGGTTATAATGATCAAAAGTGACACATACCATGATACTTGGACCAATTACCTCATGGAGCAAGAGCCTTCTCTGATACAAGACCAGGCCGATGGTGATGGATGATGCTGCTGCTGACAAGATGAATCTGATGAAAGAAGAGAAGGATGGGCCCTCCAAGGCCATGCTCAGGTCAATCCTGCTCTCGGTACTCCATGTCTAGGACCTGTGGGCCTCGAGACATGATCTCCTAGTTATCCCTAGAAATCGGGGATAACAGGCCCTAGAATACATCTAGGGTCTTTACTGCTTGGTCCCAGACCAAGAACCCCAGTCATCTACTGGGGGCCCACACAAGGTTCTTTCTGCTTGGTTCTAGACCAAGAACCCCAGTCATCTACTGAGGGCACTCACAAGGGTCTTTTGCCATGGCTCTAACTGTTTGGTCCGAGACCAAGAACCCCAGGAGTGTACTGGGGGCCTGTTATCCCCGATATCTAGGGAT
>ML798720.1:29292-50706 GCA_009831015.1 Picea engelmannii | reverse complement strand
GTGCATCATCAGTGGCTTTATCTCCTTGACTATCTTCTCTTGGGCAGCAATCTGTGGAAGGGCTTTTCCTTGACTTGGCCTTTATCCTTTAGCCTTCCTTTATTCAGATTGCCTTAGGGACGTCTCCCTTGGACTTGCCCTCCCAAATAGAAAGAGCCCCCCATCGAGGTGACAGTGGGTGGGGAAGCTCCTGTTACGCCGGTTTCAAGCCCTGACTCAAGCCCTTGGACCTTTCCTACAAACCGTGCGATAACAGGGCCCTAGTCCACAACTAGGGTCTTATGTCATCCTCTAGGAGAATGGCTCTTGCAGCTGCATTAAATTCAACAAAACTTGATAAATATGTGGCTGAAAATAGAAACATAAAATTATAGAAGCTTGAAATGGCTTGAAAAGTAGATTTCCAGATCTGAAATCAACCTCTCAAAACTCTTGGGAACCTGCAGATTTTGCAAACCCTTGCTACAAGACACACAAGAAGGTAAGAATGTTCTATAAATTTGCAAAATAATTTCCAAATAAAATAGGAACAACCCACAAAAATTAGTGATAATACTACCAGTAATCTATCCCAAGCAAAATACTTTGCTTGCATTTCCTAGTTTAAAAATGTAAAATAAAGAAATGCAATAGAAAATGGCAGCAATATTACCTCATAGATCCACAACACAATGGCTCTCAGAATACTCTAATAAACAAAAGATATCCTCCAAAGCTTCTATTATTTCATTACCAAAGAAAAACTTTGCCAAATAGCACCAAGAATCATGAGAGAAAGGGGAGAGAATGAGGAAGAGATTTGAGAGATTTGGGCATAATAGACTTGCACTGAGAAAAGATTATGAAATGAGGAGGGGTAGGCATTCTTTTATCTTGGGAGAGAGGAGAAACCCCTTTTGGATGAATTACAAGTGTCACCCATCAAAGAGAGAGAGAACAAGTCAAGGAAGAGTCACTTTTAAGGTTTTGGAGCAAGTTAGGGTTTGAGGGGTGACATGTAAAGGGGAAAAACAACCTTTGACTTGTCAAACATGAGGTTAGGCTATAGGAAGGGCGAAATTAGGGTTTTGACACTTTTTTCACTTTAATTTTTTATTTTCTCTAAGTTCAAGAGGAAGGGGGGAACTCTTTTTACTACGGAGACATGAATTTAGGTTGTTGGCTTAGCATGGGGGGTGTTTTAAGTGGAAAATCACTTTTCAAACATAGGAAATACATTAGGAATCATTTCCCCACTTTCTCTCATGACTTTAGTCATTTTTACAATTTTTGGCTTTTTTAATTTAGCTAATTATTTGCTGATTTTTGACTGACTTGGACTCCTCATGGACAATGACCTAGCAAACCTTGTCCAATTGAGCTGAAACTTGGTCCAAGTGTGTAGGGGGTCATCTGCCATTTGATTTGAGTACCCACACCCCTATATAAAATCTACAAGGACCAAATTTTTACATTTTACATTAAAAATAATTAAAATTTTCAATTAATGGAAAATTTTAATAATTAAAAAAACCCTATCAAAACTTAACGAAATTCCAAAAAAATCTAGAATATGTCTAGCATGGTCATTTACAACATTCCTAGACCTTAGTCACCCCTTGGGCTCGATCATTAGAATGCCTTTCACCACTTTGGAGGATTATTGTGAGTGAAAAACTCAAGGATAATTAAAATGGCCTATTAGGCCAGATTAATTATCTGAGGAAAAAAAACACTCGATGAAAGGACTTCCCTAATGATAAAGTCCTAGGAAACTAACTAAAAATATGGCTCATGCTGACCTATTACATTATTATCCCACGCAGGGGAGCGAACATTCCGAGTACATAGAAAGACATGTTGGGGGCAAAATTGCCCTGTTGAGCCAAAAGTCTTCAACTTGTAGTACCACAAGGTACATAGCTTCATGGTACATGACATTGACCCCTAGTTGAAATCGGTGGTCAACAGGGATGATAGCTAGGAAGGTGGCATTTGAGGCCTTAAGTAATCCTCCCTGGATGGCTCAGTTACCTCGTGGACATCCTTCCCAATTTCTTTTTGGTAGGCTTGGAAATCCATCTAATCCTGGAGCTTTGCCCAAGGCCATGTCCTTTACGGCTTTAGTTGCCTCATAATTTATTTCTTGCATTAGGAGGTTGTTTTGCTTCGCTGTGACTAGATTTGGTATAATATCAATGATGCTTTGCATGGCTTTCTCTCTATTCTCTGGGGGCTCCATTAGTAGGTTGCCAAAGTATGTAGTGAGCTCCTGCTTGATTTCCATAGCTTGGTACATTATGCGTAGTGTATGAAGTGAATTCTACTATGGTTTCTTCTTAGCATCAATATTTTAAAAATCTGACAACATGGACATAGACTTAGCCAATTTGATTATTGAAGGCATTGATTCGGCCACCAAACTAGCTTAGGTGACCTTTTTGGTACTTTTTGTTAATTTTGAGCTTGAGTTAATACTATAAGTACTTCTTTAAAATTTTGATTGTACTTAGAATTTAGCTTGACATCATTCATAAATTAGAACAACAATAATCATAATAAATTACCAGCAGGCAAGATCACAACACATGTACCCTGGGGAAACCCTATATAGGGAGAAAAACCCCAACAAACAATCTCCTTTTATTGCATTAATAATGTATGACCACTTACAAATTTTCCACCATGAAAATCTTGCTCTTAAAGAGCTTGCCAAGTTGACTCTGACTTGACTATCTCCTACTGAGAAACCTTGCTATTATAAAATTTGTTATAGGAGCCTGTTTTTGGACTGATATGGTTACCTACTATTGGTTTGAAAACGCAACTCTATTGTGGATTGTTATAGCAGCCTCCTGTAGATTGATATACATTGCCTTTCTGTACTGATAAATACCAGCACTGTAAACGTACACTTGCTGCCTGTTTATACTGATATCCACCAGCCCTGCAAGCAAACACTCGCTGCCTGAATATACTGATATATATGAGAACAATGTATATAACGTTGATTTTTCATTAAGCTAGGCTCAAGCATGAAGATTATTCCAATTTTAGCATTTTACTTGAACCATAGACAATTGCAGTTACACCATAAACAATTTGCTGTAGTAACCAAGATCACAAGAAGAAATACCATGCACAAGTACACAAGAAGTATCATGGGAAACCCCTCTCAACAAGTGAAGAAAACCCAACCAATCCTTTGCTATATTCTTCAAGAGAAAGACCTCCCACACTATAAACATAGCACTCAAAAGGGTGCTCACAAAACCTAGAAAGCTAGCGCCCAAGAGAGGTGCGCACTTCAGCCCTAGAACTTGTACTTGCTGAAATTTCCAAAATCACACTTGTGTTGTGTTTCCTCAAATGGGGAAATCACCTTTATTTGTACTAGACTTGACACATCAAAAGTGGTGTCTATTGGCACAACTGGGCCGACCTCAATAAATCAAAATATAATTAATAATTACCATATTAATTATCTTTTACATTAATTATCTTTCACTTTATGGTGGGGCCGACCTGTACCCTTTACATCACAACTAGGGTTACAGGTAAGTTTGACTCTTAGACAATATAGCAAGGGATCTTGCACACCCATTAGTGCTTAGCCACTAGGGGCACGTTCACCTGTGCTCAGCCACAGGGACGTCTAAGTCAACATATCTCTATCTCACTGTGTCTCATAGGAGAATCATCAGGATACACACTCACTAGTGCTCAACCACTAGCATCATGTACACCTGTGCTTAGCCACAAGAACGTCCTACTCAACAGATCTCTATCTCACTGAGTCTCATAGGAGAATCATCTGGAGTATCACATCATCTCAACTCTCTGCACAGAGTAGAATAGTAAACCCATCACATGGGCTCCTTCACCCCTCACAGGGGTACAGATTGTTTCATCTTAAACGAGACACCCATCTCATGGGCATCTTCCCTTCTCAGGGACACACAACGTTTCATCTCCGTCTAAGAGAGAACGACACACCCAACTCATGGGCATCTTCCCTTCTCAGGGGCACACACCGTTCCATCTCCGTCTCAGAGAGGAACAACACACCCATCTCATGGGCACACCCAACTCATGGGCTCTCTCACAGGCCGACTCACTCAGTCTGTGTCCTGGAGGATGTCTCACGCAGCTGTAATCATCAACATATAACACTTGCTTCCACCTACTCTGATATATATATCAACACTAAAACACTCATTGCCTTTCTCCCTCACGCTGAATAACTTGTGTGTTGAAAAGAGGTTCGACCTCTTGTTTATATAGGAGTGGAGAGGAAGAGGAGGGGGCTCAAATTAGAGGCATGAGTGCATGCTGAAGTTATCTCAGCCATCAGGATTAAAATTGACCATTAACTCAACAGCCAAAATTAGAACTGAACTTACCACTTCAATTAGGAACTCACCCTTTAGATGAGAGGCATGTGAGATCCTTAGCATGTACATGACATGCAACTAGACATGCATGCAATGCATGTCATACATACAACATGCGACATGCAACATGCAAAAAATTCGACAACTTTGACTTTGACCTAGACATGCAACTTTGACTTTTTACAACTTGACTCTTTATAAGGAAATTCAAATTTTTGCATGGTGGAAGGTGTTACACATGGCATTGCACTAGATCAATACATTTACATCATTTGCAATATAAGGAAGATTGTTTGTTTCTAGCTCATAGGAATTTTACGTTCAACGTAACTTCTGTTAGATGCCTTGACTTTTGCTCATGGCTCACAAGGCTTGACTAGGCTCACATAGGTTGTACGTTCCTTGACTTTTGCACTAGTCTATCTATGCTCATAGAGGTTGTACATTCGCCTGACTTTTGCACTAGATTGTCTATGCTCACAGAGGTTGTACATTCCCACTGACTTTTGCATTAGACTTACATAACATCTCGTTTGTCCTTACTTTTGGTTTGACTCACAGAGGTTGTACGTTCCCCCTGGCTTTTGTCAATACCTCACAAGACTGGTTGATTCTCCAAATCTCTCTGGCTAGCCTCAGGGTGGCCCATATGGCCTCTCATTGGAGAATGACTGTCGATGTTGCCAAATTTAACACTTGCTACCTCTTTAAATTGCATCTAAGTGGAAAAAACCCTAATCCACTAACGCGACTTTGAGGTAAGCCTAGGAGAAGTATCACAATTACCTCAATATGGTTCTCCTATCACCTTTGGTTGGTTTTCTTAAGGCTAAGGGGGGTATCCTTAGATGTAACACTATCTAAGAGGGATATTTTCTTATGTAATTAGGGATGGAAAAGATGCATGAAGCACACTATATCCACCTTAATATGTTAGAAAATATTGCAGAAAATTCACAAGGGATCCTAAGGGATTCTCCTTCAACTAATTACTTGATTTTACTTTAGAATTGGAAAGAACAAGTTTGGAACTATTCCTAAGAGAGAAAATGCAAATCATTAAACTAGGTAAGGAAAGTTGAGGGTAATACCACACCAAATTCTTTCCAAAGTAGTAGATGCATTAATCCAATGGATCACGTAACTAGCTTTTGCATATAAATGAACCAACACCAAATCCAACCTTCAAGCACCAAAATATTAGCCACACATGAAAAGAAAGTCTCCAAGAAATACCCCCAAAAATCCTTTATGCTTGAATCTTCAAGAAATACTCTCTCAAATATTCAATTAACAACAAAAATGACCGAGGGGATCCTCTTATATAGTGCTTTAGCCTCAATAACAATATCCTTTGTAAAAACCCTAGATCTAGTCTAGGAGAACATAGACAACCATTATCCACTAACTAACTAGGATGGATAAGGTCAACAATACATAAAAATGAGGTGGCTATGCCACATATACAAATCCTTAATGATAAATATCCATGAAGGTAGGACGTCTCCATCAATAAAGGAAGAAGGCTAGGTCAAATCTCCAATGTCTAGCCTCCAAGCAAGGAAAGAGTCCAATAACCTCCCTCAAGTGTGGAGGGCCCCTCAAAATAGTGAAATGACCAAGGAAGAAGACCTCCGAGGTGGAAAGTGTTGCTCAAGAAGTGAGGCATCTCCCCCAAATCGTGGTCCAACAATCCAATGTGAGGTCTCCATGGTGAAATGATCTCCCTCGAACATGCCAATGATCATATGCCATGAAGTGAGGGGTCAAGCCGTCCTAGAAAACTAGATCCACATCCAAGGGGAAGCCAACAACCTCACGAGGAAGGGGATAGCTACTAAAAATAATGATGTATGCCTCCAAATGTGTGCCAAGAGAGGGAGCGGTCCACTTGGGATGATGAATCATCCTCTAGCTGTCCACCATGTATGTGAAATAGCCTTCCAAAAGGCTAGACGCTCCTAGGGAGGGCCCCTCAATCATCAAACTGCATAAAAATATGTAGAAGGGGGAGGGTGCTCCACATGAGGGTGTATCTCATGATCTAATGTGTCGATAACATGCCAAATAAATCCTAAGGTGCTAGAAAATAAGTTACCTAGGTCAAAGCGTGACATACATACATAGATCCATGCTTATGAAAGAAGGGGAAGTGTGCTCTAGGTATACAACCTTTACAACAACATAGCACAACTTTTCAAAGAGGTAAAGTGAAAAAACCTAGGGGATCTCTAAACCATGTGTCCCAATAGATCCATACCAAGACCACCACATACCCACCTTGATTGTAAATGATCTCAATAAGATGGTTAAAACGAGCCATAAGACATGACTAGCCTTGAAATGGAACATATAAGGACATGCCATGACAAGCTAGAAGGGTCTAGAGAACCAACTAAGTGGAAAAATCCTTTACATAGATCAATAAGCACTTATACAATTGATACATCATCACAACTTTTGGCTCATCATGATACACCACAAAGTCCTCTAAAATGATGAAGGCACAATTGATCATGGGTCACTAGGCTTGAACATCCGCTCAAAAGAATTTGTAAGAGGATCCACTCTAATGCTAGGACAATTGTGCAAAATGTGGATTATCCTATTGCAAATCTGAGGGGTAACAATACTTGTTGTCGCACAATTTGTACTTGCCCAAAGCCCAGGGCAAGTGGATACAAAATTGGCGTAACTCGGAGTGACCTATCACTGTCACCTTAATAAGAAACCCCTTTCTATTTAGGAGTATGTCAAGACTACCCCAAGGGAGACATCCCTAGTGACTTGAGGGTTTGAGATGGCTAGGGCCAAAGTGTAAGAAAGTCCCTCCCCCTCTCACAGGTCACTCAGATTCAAAGGGTTCTTTATGTCTTATAGAGATGAAGCAAATGAGTAATGTTGTGTACCTGCCCAAAACAAGACAACAAAATAGAAAAAGGGCACTTTCCAAGTACCAAAATGATATTAGTGCTTCATAAGACAGTGAACTCTTAAGAAATGTACTAGCTGATATAAAATTGCAGCAGCATAACAGTTTACAACAGCAATAAGAAATTTGTAATAGCCACAATGATTATGCTCCAAAATGCTTGAGAAAAGACTAAAAATAGTAGTTTTAACTAGGCAAATTGATATGAGATAATCACAAGCAGATTTAACAATGTTTAGCTAGCAATATATGTCACTTTTGAGGTTAGTTTGCTGCTGTTAGATGGCTGTAGCAATCTTTTGCAACAACAACAAGTTGGTTAGTGATTTAGGCTAATCTAAGGTTAGTAGGAGTTAGTGGATGTTCCAAGGAAGATAGTTTGAAAGTAGTTTGATCTATCAATCACTTGTAGTGGGTAGACTAGTGCCTTCTAGGGTAATGGAGTCAATGATAGCAGCAACAACTCTT
Source organism: Picea engelmannii (assembly GCA_009831015.1). Lineage (NCBI taxonomy): Eukaryota > Viridiplantae > Streptophyta > Pinopsida > Pinales > Pinaceae > Picea > Picea engelmannii. The sequence continues at coordinate 42,933 of ML798720.1, read as the reverse complement.
AGAGGAAAATGACAATGATTATACTCAGTCAAAGGAGATGGAGAGGATGAGAGAGGTGTTGGTAGCCCAAGGCCTCAAACATCCAAGTCCTAGAGATAATTGCTAGAAAGTAATGAAAATTAGGCCCTAGCGATTTCTCTTTTCCTTAGATAATTTGAAATAAAATATGCAATAAGCAATGAAGTAGGGTTACTAGAGTGCTACAATGGTAGGGCTCTAGTATCTACTTCTAGATAGGTGCTCTTCAAGAAATCTTAGCAAGTGGAAGATTATTGAGAAAAAGATAATAACATATGTCTTTCTCCTAGGGTTTCAAGCAAACAATTTCATAATCTTTAATATGAAACAAGTAAATTTACCATAAGCATTCATTCACAATAAAGAAATGCATATTTTTTACTTACTTCACCAAGAATAATCAAGCCAAACCCTAGTTGAAGATCCTCCACAATGAAGATTTGTGAAAATACACCAAGATTTGCCTCCCCAAAAGTTGCGCACCACTTAGTTTCAGCCAATAACCCTTAAAAAGGGCCGAATTTCAGACCACACACTTGTGTGATGAAAGATGATGATAAAAAATGAGAGTTTTCTCTCTTACTTAGATTTAGGTCATAAAAAGGTCAACATGGCCAAATTACATTAAAATCCAGTTTTTTACACAAATTCAAATAATTAAACCTTATAATCACTTTTAGAGGTGACGTCATGCCCTTCTAGGGTGACGTGGAGCCTCCTGGGTGGAACATTGGGCCTCATTTGCAAAACGTTAGGCCTCCCAAGGCCCTGGATGATGCCACACGTGTTGAGATTTGGGTACCTTGGAAAGTGGTCCCCTTGTGTTTGTGAGCTTCTAAACACACGTGAAGTACTTTGTACCTTGTACCATGTACTTTATGTCTAATTTCACTTTGACTTAGGAGATTTAAGTCAAAAGTGAAATTTGATCATTTTAGCCTAAAATGACAATTAATTCACTTTGTGGGTGAATTAAGGGACATAAAGTGAAACTATGGAAACTTAAGTAAAGTGGGTTTTGAGTTGAGATTTACTTGAGATGATGTTAACCATTGACTTAGGATGAGATGAGATGGTCTCATCCACTCATTTAAAGGTTTCCTTATGCATCCTTAGGGAGGGTGCAAGGGCAAAGGGAGGCTCATTCATTCACTCTTATGTTCACTTCAAGGGAAAGAGGAAGAGAATGAGCATGAGAATGGAGGCAATGGAAGAGGGTAGCTTGGGCGCTTCTTTGCATGAAGAAACTTTGGGAGCTTGGGTCCCTATTATTTGATGGTGGTCATACTTACAGAGAGGAGAGCACACTTGAGGAGGAGGGTGCATCACTAGCAGAGAGCATCTACTGTTGGAGGAAGTCAGATCTGAGTGTCTCAGTGGAGAGGTAGCATACCAGAGCACATTGTGGTGCAAGGGTTTCTTCTTCAGAGCATCCAAGGTCAAGGGCGCTGTTATCGCACAGTTTGTAGCTAGGTCAAAAAGGCTATAAGATGGAGGTCAAACTGGCGTAACAAGAACCTATCCCATCCAATGTCACCACGATGGGGAGGTTCTTTCTCTTTAGGGAGGTTAGGCCCAGGGGAGACGTCCCCGGTAACCTGGAGTTTTGAAGAGGCAAAAGTTAAAAGGGCAAAGGTAAAGTTCCCCCTCTTCACAGGTCACCACCAAAACAGATAGTCCCGCCTAGACAACCAATAATAAAGTGAAGCCCCAAAGAAGAACACCTGCCCGGAACAAAGCAACAACAAACCAATATATGCAAGCTATAATTCAATGGGTTAGTACTTCATAAGACTATCTGATATTAAAATAAGCAATTATGGCAATAAATATTGACGAAGTCAATGTTTATTAATATAGCAATGCAAATAATATCACTTCCTCAATAGATACTAGAATGAGATGGCATTCAATGTAGCAAATCAACACAAGATCAATTAATGCCTAAATCACCATTCAATTGCTTCTTAAACAAGACGTTGCTGCATAAAGATGAGATATTCAAGTATGATGTCAACAACTTTAGGGTTAGCAGTTAGTTAGGGTTTCAATTCAGAAAAGAGTTTGAGAGTTTGTTTGATCACTTTCAGTTCAACGCTGGAGGTCTAAGATCAGTGCCTTTGGGCTAATGGAGTCAGTTTAGTGGAGGACACAAGGGTTGAAGGAGGATGACCAATGACTAGAGGGAAGAGTTCTGAAGTGCTGCTATGGTAGGGCCCCAGAATCAAAACCCTAGGGGAAAGAGGCTTACTCCGGTGTTGCTAAAGAAAGGCCTCGTGCTCTCTCCTTCTTCCTTAGGTTAACTTGGCAAAACAGCTAGCATGAAAGATAAATCAAGACAAGAGAGTGCAATGAGGGAGAGTGTTGCTATAGCAAGGCTTTATCATCAAACCCTAGAAGCAGGACCGCCCTAGGTGTAGATAACCTAGGCCTGGGACGTCTCCTCCTTCTTGACTTATGAAAGTACGGCTAGCTCAGGGAGAAGAAGCAACAAGAGTGTAGCTATGGCTAGGCTCTTTCTTCCTTCTTCAATGGCTGAAAATTTCCCTTTTAGGGGACATGAAACAAGGACCTACTTGTGTGCTTGTCACCTAGGGTTTTTGACCAACAAATTATAAACATATGCAAGAATATAAGACTACAACCATTCAATCAAGAAGTTTTGCAGAAAAAAAACACTTACATATCACCATGAAATAACATGCAAACCCTAGTTGTAAACCTTCCTTCAAGAGAAATGCCAAAAATGCCAAGAAATGCCTTCCTTCAACAAGTGCACCTCACTACACCAGCAAGAATACCTAAGTAGGGCGTTAAAATCAGACCTCACTAATGAGTGAGTGATGTCATGATAAAATGAGGCTAAAACTCCTCAATATATAGTGTATCAATGACCTTAATTAACTTTTAGGTCATAAAAAGGCCGACAAGGCCATAATACTGTTTTTACATTAAATTGTGAAATTAAAACCCTAACTGAGCTGTAAAAAAGGTAAAATCCCCTTCAAGGGAGGCACTAGCCCCTTCTAGCGAAAATGAGACATCCAAGAGCAAAACGTTAGCCCCCCAGGGGCCTCTCCAACATGCCACACGTGCCACTGCTGCCCAGTCTGCCTCCAAAAATGTCCATGAAGCAGGATGACGTCATGGTGAGGATGGGGACGTCCTGAGCCTTCCAAGGCTAACGTTCCACTGAAAAGGGGTCATTCTCCCTAGGTCAGGCTCCGCCAAAGTGCCTCTGATGGAACGTCCTCTTCTTCTCCGGTGCAAGATCCTAATCAACCATTGTCCTGTCTCTGCCCCTTGATGGGGTCTCAACATCCATCTGGTGGGCTCTTCAGCCCCATGGAGGTCCGAACTGATCATCTCCCCATGTGGACCGGTCCAAATGGTACCTGTCCGTCGGGCATGATCCTGCACATCAAAAGATATGCCCTCCATGGGCTCATCAGTCACCAGGATCATAGCGATGTTAATCACGTTTCATCATCAATATTATCAAACATATGCATAAGACCCTAATACATCAGTCAATAGCTCAAAGATATTACAAAAACCTACAATACAAGACTGGAGAAAAAGACAAGGCATCCTATTGGGCTAGTATCCACAAGAAAGGGGAAGTTTCCAGGAAGGTTTCATCCAAGCCATGTAAGTGAGGTGATGTGTCTAGGGGATGCCCAAACATGTGGGTGAAGTGAGAGCCAGGGATGCATGATTTTATATGTGGGTGCCTTTGTAGAAGGTGAGCTGTACCTGTCATGGATGCAATTTTTGCAAGCCCGTTCGTACCTTTATTCTTTTCTTTTATTTTCTTTTTCTTCTTCTTTTTCTTTTTATTCAAGGGCTAATCAGAGGACACTGCCTTGGCATGGTGACCAGAGTTGACAGTGTTACCCACAAGTACTTTCACAGAGATGAGAAGGCTGGCTCGTGATGAGACACCCTTTCCCTTGGCCATGCAACCAAAGGTCACTGCCTTGGCGTGGTGACCAAATGGTGGCATTGTCATACTATTAGGTACCCATGAACCTAATAGGCTGGCTCGTGATGAGACCCCCTATCCTCTTGACTAGGTCTTGTTTATATCTTCCGGGTCCCTCTTGTTTCTTACTGAGAGCCTTTTTATTGCCTTCTCGGGGATCCCTGGGCGAAGCATCTCGAGTTTTTATTTCTAGGATTTTATCTTTTACCAGCTGCTTTTACCTTCTGGGCCTTTAGCCCCTTCTTCCCACGAGATAAGGTGCAATCCTACAAACAGATCAACCCTATGCCTGGACAAGGGGAATGGGACAAGTGAGCGGGAGATAAGATGAAATAGTGGTGCTATGATGGGAGCGGACGATGGCTTTTCAGAAATCCCCCAGTGGCAAACCAAGACCTATGGGCACAGGTTTGCTTGGATACCCTGTCAATCCCTCAGAGCATGGTCAAGTGGCCTAATGTAAGATCCAAGCAATTGTTAGAGATAAAAGGAATTAGATGCATATATTCAAAGGTTTTAATGATCAAAAGTGACACATACCATGATACCTGGACCAATTACCTCATGGAGCAAGAACCTCGTCTGATACAAGACCAAGCCGATGGTGATGGATGCTGTTGCTGCTGACAAGATAAAGCTGATGGAAGAAGAAAAGGATGGGCCCTTCAGGGCCATGCTTAGGTCACTCCTGCTCTCGGTACTCCATGTCTAGGACTTGTGGGCCTCGAGACATGATCTCTTGGTTATCCCTAAAAATCAGGGATAACAGGCGATTCACTTCATCAAATTTGGCAACAAGAGGAGAGGGCACACTAAGCTTGGGTGCATATCTCCTTGGATCCTTTGGCATAGCTCGAGAGGAACTTTCTTTGTGTACAGGTTCCATCATATTGTATTTGTTGTTGTATCTCATGCTTTAGACACCACTTATATATACTTCCATTCCAAACTGGTTTTCCCCCCCGGGGGGGGGGGGTTTATCCTGACCAAAAATACCTGTGTTCATTTTCATGTATGTTAGAGTTTAAAACAACATTATTTCAACACTAAAAGATCTCTAGGTGTGTTATATAGCTTATGGTTTGCATGTGCTAACATCTTGTGACAAAACTACATGCTAGAGCACCCATTTGGACTATGTAACCGTAACGGAACAACAAAGAAGTTACTGAACAATTTGCTGTCCTAAAACAACAACAAACCCTTGTTTGACAGTTGAAAATTTTCAACACCTGCCAATTAGCACACAACTGCCTCCATAATGCCAATCCTGACGCTGGGTGACGTCTAGGGTCACAAAGGTGACATCATGGGCCTCCCAAGGCCGACGTCCAGGTGGAAGAGCAAGGTCCCCTTGGGTCTAGGTCTACCAAACCATCTCCGATGAAACGTCCTTCTTTCTTCCTGGTGCATGTCTCTGACATATCTTTGCCCTTGGTTGGGGTCACAACGTCCATTTGTGGGATTTTAGCCCTATGGAAGTTCGAGCTAATCATCTCCCCATATGTACCTGTCCACTCGATAAGTTCCTGCAGTAACAACAAGTACGCCCTCCAGCGGCTCATAAGTCACATGGATCATAGCAATGTGAATCACATCTAATAATCAATTTACCCAAACATGTGCATAAAACCCCCCTTTACCTAGACAAATGCTCAAAGACGTTATGCAGTTTACCAAGTCAGGTTTGGAGATGGTCTTAGGATGTCCTATTGGGCTAATTCTCCTTAGTTTTGGGGTGTTTCCTAGGTGTGAACCAATCTAGGTCATGTAAGTGTGTGTGAAGTGGCATAGTGGAAATGTTTGGGCAGAGGGTGCGGTGATAACAGGGAAATGTAGGTCTTGCCAGTGGGTGCCTCTGTAGAGGGCGAGCTACACCTTATCATGGATGCCTTTGTTTCCTAGCCCATTTAATGCCTTTTATTCTTAGTCTTATTGCTCTTTTGATTTTCTTTTCAAGGGAAAAGCTGGGGGACACTGTCTTGGCGTGGTGACCAGAGGTGACAACGTTACCCACAAGAGTTTCATGGAAATGAGAGGTTGGCTCGTGATGAGACCCCCTTTTTCTTGACTATGTCGCCAAAAGCCACTACCCTGGCTAGGTGACCAGATAAATGGTAGTGTCATACCACTACATGCCCATGGACCTAATAGGCTAGCTCATGATGAGACCTCCCATCCATCAACTAGTACCTTGAGTTTGATTATCTTATGGGTCCCCTTTTCTTACTGAGAAGCCTTTTATTGCTTTCTTGGGAATCCCTGGGCGAAGCATCTCAAAGGTTTCATCTTTGTCTTTTAACTCTTGTCAACTACTTTTACTCTCTGGGCCTTTAGCCCCTTCTTCCCACAAGGCAAGGTACAACCCTTCCTAGCATGGCAAACCCAATACTCGAACCAAGGTGGGGGGAGATGAGAGGAGTAATGATGGAAAGTGATAAGTATGGAGGGAATGGACGATGACCTTTCATAAACCCACCTAGTGACAACTCTTCCTAAAGGGGAATCGGCTTACTAGGGCATTATGTCACCTTCCCAGGTATGAATAAGTTAAAGAGCATAATTTCCAAGCAAACGTTATGAAATGAAGGGGAATTCAATGCAACATATTCAAGTGCTTCAAAAATCAAAGTGACACATACCATGATACCCAGACTCATTACCTTATGGAGCAAGACTTACTGCCACTTTAGGACCAGGATGGTGGGATGGATACTGCTGCTGTTGATAGATGGGATGCATTGAAGAAAAGATGGGCCCTTCGGGGCCATGCTCAAGTCATCCGGCTCTCGACACTCCATGTCTAGGACCTGTGGGCCTCGAGACATAATCTCCTTAGTTATCCCTAGGATAGGGGATAACAGTACTGAACCGACTGGTTTGGTGTACGAAGCAGCTGGTCCAATACCAAACTAGTCCAGCTCGGTCGAGCCCATACCAAGTTCTTTCCCTACATGTCAGGGTGCCATTTTTGGGGAAAAACAATTTTTTATCAATTGTTTACCTAAACTAAAGTTTCTCTCATCCAAAAACCCTAAAAGCAAACTTCATTGATCATTTGAATGATAATATAAAATTCTTAAAGTAAAAGTTTTCATTTTTTTATTATCATTAATTGTTTCAAGATGTTTGAGAGGGGTTCCAACCTCATCAGACCTCATATGATGAAAATAGAAGTTCACGTCCCATCTGAAATTCCATAGACTAAGCAGTTTTCAGAATTCTAGTAAATTGAACTGCACTGAACCAAAGGCAAGTCCATGTAACAATCAAAAGACACCAAATGTCACCCTGCTTCTTTGTACATGCCACTTGCAAAATATAGACTTGCTAAAAATAGACATGCCAAGAATAGCAGATCCAACTCCTAAAAATTAGGAGTTCTAGAATGTGAAAATAACTTCTCTAATTATTGAACATAAAGCCTGATAGAGATCCCATTGTGTTGGATGATATTGGTACAACCTCAAAATGTGCAGAGGAGATTTACCCAACAGAGTTGAATGCTAATATTGATGACTTGGGGTAGATTCATTTGGATTTGCATCCACTTGTAGGAGTAGGACCAGCCGTGGTAGGTACTAGATCATGTCGAGGATTCCATTCCAAACAATGGTTATGAGTTTGATGATAGATCATGTTGATGAGTGATATGAAGTAAGCTAGCAGATTGTAGCATGTTGTTTTCCGGACATTAGAGGCTATTTAGAGCCTCGTTGATTATGTATTTTATTTCAAATATGCATTGCACGTGGTGCCATTTTTATATATTCACCCTTAAATGGCATATACATGAGAAAACTTTGCATATTTTGTCTCTAATGGTTTGGAATCTTTAAAATATATTTTTTCATTAAAATTTTAATATTTTAAGTAGTTTTTAGTAAACAAAGACATAAAATTCAAACCCATCTGATTCTTCGTTGAGTATGAGTCGTGTTTGAGCGAACCCTTGAATGATTATGAGGTTGAGTCCAAGTTTTATAACATTGCTCTGTATGGTGGTTTGATGAAATTTATTTGTATTTCTGTGCGCCTCTTTGAGCTAGCATACTTTATACTTTTGTCTCCACTGACACTCTTCGTGTTGCTTGCCTGTTGTGATGCCTACCTTGAGGGCTTTCTCATGTTGTCTGAGCTCCTTCATCATCCTTGTGGTCATGATTTCTTGTTGTACTACCACCATTTGTTGCTCCAGTTGCCATTTGCTCTTAAAAATGTTTCCTAACTCCTTCCGTTTCTGAAGTCAATCTTTGATATGCTTGAGCCTTTGTTATAGGATATGCATTTTTGTTCCTCTGACTTTGATGTTTTTCGTTTACCATTCCTTCATACTATCCGTGAACTCCGATGGTTGAGCCAGAATCTCTCAAATCTGAAGGGTGTAGTTTGCAGGGTTCCATTATATTCCCGCGGTATGGTGATGTGCTAGTGGTGTGATCTAGCACTGGGTAGTACCTCTGTTGCTATGTCATACCCTTGTTTCCAAAAGGTCTATGATAGGAGGAAGTGGTCCAGCCTGACAACGTCCCTTTGGGTCCATCTTCTTCTATTTTCCAAGTATGCGGTCCATTTTTAGTGGGGATGTCTATTAAGCATAAGGAGTTGATAACTTGCTTAAAATGGGCATTATCTTTGTTGAGTCTCTGCACTCCTTGCGTCTTCTTGGCTAGATAAGTGATGAGATTGAAATCACCATCAACTATCCACTACTACCTTATGAGTGAATCTCCAAGGCCTATACAGAGTCAAGGAATGCCTCCTTTAGATTAGGCACTGATGGGCCATATACATTGGGGATGATACATTTTTCTTTGGATCTTATTTCGTCGATGGTTCCCAAGATTTGGCTGTCTCCCACTACCAAATCCGTCATGATAATAAAAGCTATTCCATATGATTGTCATACCTCCTGCCCAACCTTGAAAGTCTTTTTATATTAGGTCACTCCTTTGGCCAACACCTTTTTGCTATGTGTTGCATGACTTCAGAATTGCATTTGGTTTCTTAAAGAGTCATGATGTTTGGTTTTTCCTTGGTTAATTTGTTTTTCTGTAGGCATTGCTTTCCTTTGCAGTTGAGTCCTCTTACATTTGAAGAGATGATTCACATAGTTAACTGGAGGGGGGGTGGACCAGATACTTGTTGGAGAGTGGTCTGGTTTGGCCAAAGTTAATCCAGAAGGATCATGTCTCTTGAAGCTTCTGCTTATTGGATTTTCTCCCAGGTTTTGCTTTCGTGGTTCTTTTCTTTCACCGTGATTTGAGAGCTACCATCTTGATGCATGGGCCATGCGATAGGTTTGCACTCAAGTAGCTTCCACCATTGTTGGATCGTTTTTGGATGGCTTCCATATAGGGCTGTGCTAATGTTTCTAGTGGGAGGACGCTTAAAAATTCTTTCTCAAACTTATCCTAGAGTAGGAGGGAGGTCATGTCCTTCATTTCAATGTCTTCTTGCTTGTCATCTGAGTCATCCTCTGCTTCCATTTTTCCAAGTATGCAGTCCATTTTTGGTGGGGATGTCTATTAAGCATAAGGAGTTGATAACATGCTTAAAATGGGCATTATCTTTGTTGAGTCTCTACACTCCTTGCATCTTCTTGGCTAGATAAGTGATGAGATTGAAATCACCATCGACTATCCACTGCTACCTTTTGAGCGAATCTCCAAGGCCTATACAGAGTCAAGGAATGCCTCCTTTAGATTAGGTCATGAAGGACATGACCTCCCTCCTAGAGTAGGAGGGAGGTCATATCCTTCATTTCAATGTCTTCTTGCTTGTGATCTAGCACTGGGTAGTACCTCTATTGCTATGTTATACCCTTGTTTCCAAAAGGCCTATGATAGGAGGAAGTGGTCTAGCCTGACAACCTCCCTTTGGGTCCCTCTTCTTCTATTTTTCCAAGTATGCAGTCCATTTTTGGTGGGGATGTCTATTAAGCATAAGGAGTTGATAACTTGCTTAAAATGAGAATTATCTTTGTTGAGTCTCTGAACGCCTTGCGTCTTCTTGGCTAGATAAGTGATGAGATTGAAATCACCATCGCCTATCCACTGCTACCTTCTGAGCGAATCTCTAAGGCCTATACAGAGTCAAGGAATGCCTCCTTTAGATTAGGCACCGTTGGGCCATATACATTGGTGATGATACGTTTTTCTTTGGATCCTATTTCATTGATGGTTCCTGTTGCCACCTTATACACACCTGGGGTAACGTGGAAGAAACCTTCAATCCACTTGGTGTGTCCTTGGGGGCAAGTTTCGAGTGAAGGTGATGTCACCTGATCCTCAACTCCTCTGTCTAGGCCAACTCCTAGCAAAGCCAAGGGGGGTAGTCCCTATAAAAATAATCTAAGGCTCTTTTAAACTAAGAAAGCAAAAGAACCTTATTTCTAGGAGTTTATTGCTTTAAATAAAACAAACCATTCAACATTTAACATTCATCATCATCATTTGAGATAATCTATAAAGTACTTGTCCATAAGCATGCATATATCAAAGGATACAAGATCTGCAAGATTTAAGCATATATGTTGGACAATTGCATGAATGTAAAAGATTGCTCACATAAAGATAAACTAGTTAAACCAGTGCGTTAAAGGGAGTCGTGGGCAATTGTTGATCGAGTGTTTTATTAAGATAAATTAATGTTGAGTTAATGAGAATGTGTGGCCTCTTTGGAGGCTAGCTCTTTGTTTGGAAACTTGTGGAGAGCTTACCGAAACCCAAGAGGTCTCACCAGTAAACTCACTAAAGGTGTTGGATGTCCAAAACAGGTGGGAAAACCAGGTCCCGAATGGGCCCGCCTTACTTCACAGGTCACCTTTAGGCGTTTTCCCGTGAATCGAGCTAACAACTTCAGAGATTTTTCTAATTAGACTACAAACAAGGTTTATTGACTTGCAAGATTAAATGAAATAAACTTTGTACCCTGCTTTGTAAAGAGAACTTGCAAAAGATACTTGGAAATTGAAAGATCCTTGCAACACTTAAAAGAGATAAACTTTGTACCCTGCTTTGTAATTGAAAAGAGAAATTGCAAGATACTTGGAAATTGAAAGGTTGCAAGATTTATTGCTGATAGTAAACCAATAACTCTAAACTAAACATGCATAAAAGATTTAAAACTCATTTTAATTGACATGCATGTGAAATGTGAGTGTTATGTGTGTTAGATTCACTTAACTTATATGTGTGTTTGAGATCAAAGATTGAACATGCATCAACAAAAAGAAAGCCAAACCAAGACACACAAATCCCCCTAATGGGAATGGAGACACTGGGCACAAAAGGGCCCGCTTTTATTGCACTATTACAATGAGAACTGAGTTCTCTTTGAGCTTAACTTAGAAAAGAAATTGGATCCTTATAGGTTTTGGATCTTATGAAATACAAGAAAAATAGGAGAAAAACTTCTTTGATGAAGTAGAAATCCCCCCGAGTGCTCCGAAAGCCTTGATTTCGCCAAAATCGACGGAATCTCCCCTTGTATTTGGATGGACTTGCTAAAAACCAGTAAGCAAATTTAGTTAGAAGATGATATAAATCGATTTAAAAGACAAATTTCAAACTTGAAAAAATTACTCGAAATTTTTCGAAAATTTTCGAAGGCAAAAATGCAAAATTTTGAGGTTTTTTCGACACTTTGCATGAACCTAACCTGGGCTCTTCTAGTTGTTTCTGTTTGCTGTCCTAAAACATCAAGCATAGGACAACTAGCTAGCTTGATTTTAAATGCAGAACAAAACAATTAGCTAGTCTAAATTCTAGATGAAAATAGCCTAGAAATTGCAAGAAAATGGCCTAGATCTACTTCTTTAATTTGAAAGAATTGCAACTAGATCTAGAAAATGAAAGCATGCAGCCTTAGATATCCAAATTGAACATTTAAAACTGATCTAAGCAACATGCAACCAAAGAAATAAAGAGAGAATAAATTTTATCAAATTTTTTGGAGTTTCTGCTTGAGCCTGGAACACTTGGGCTATGGGGTCTCTTTGATGTGAGGAAGAGGGAGAATGTCTTCTTTTAGAACTGCTTGGACAAACTACGGATGCAATCGAGCTCCTTTTCCTCTCCAAGAGAAAGATCCTGCATTCAACACAAAATACCTGTGAATATCTGTATACTTGGTGTTTTTCTTCACAGAAAACCTCAAGAGCATATTAGTTTGAACATAAACAAAACATGCAATGAAATATTAAGCATAGATAAACAAGTGAATTAAATAATAAACAAACTAAGTAACTCACTCCAATTAGATAATAATATCCCTATGATTAGCCAAGTAAACAAAAGACAAATGCAAAATATCAATGTAACATCACCTCATGTAAGTCCAACATTCATCCACACATACTACCACACACCATAGATGAGCTCCAAAGTCTTTATTATTCCAATGAAAAGATTACAACAATGATATACAAGCTGCCCAAAACCGAACTAGTAATGGGAGAGGTTGACCTTGCTTATATAGCCAGGAGGGTGACAACTCCAAAGAGGGGATGTGTGAGCTAAGGGTAGATGTGCTAGAGTGAAGGGGAGAAGCGCATGAGTAAAGGGAGAGAGGTGTGGAGTGGCGAGGTAGTGGAGTAGGGAGAAGGGAGAGTGTAGGGCGAGGGAGGTGGAGTGAAGTGGGAGAGAGTGGAGTGAGGTGGAGTGGAAGGGGGAGTTAGGAGATGCGTGGGGGCTTTGGGATGTGCACCCCTCCTTAGGAATGTGCCATCTCATCAAGTGGGGTCAAGTCCCCACTTTGGGATCTCCTCCACGTATTTAACCTCTAGTGAAGTCGCCTCCACCTTAGCTTAACTCGCCTAGGCCTCCAGTCAACTGGGGACACAAAAAAAACATGTTTCCAACATGTTCCCTAGTTCTCCTAAAAAATAGGAATGAATTAAATCACCCATTTTCCGTAATTTTCGAGTAAATTTCATTTTTTAGTGATAATAATCACTTTTTTGTCTCGAAAGAAGGGAAATAGGTGTTTACATGATACTCTGGATTGGAAAACGACCATAAATATGGCCTTTGATAATGTTTGATGCCATATTTTTACAATTTATTGACTTAGAATTAAAAAATTCCATTTTTGCGGGAATTTAATTAATTCACTGAAACATTAAAAAAACCTATCAAACCTGTTATCGCTCAGTTTGTAGGAAAGGTTTAGGTAGCTTGAAGTCAAGGCTCAAACTGGCGTAACAGGAGCTTCCCCACCCACTGTCACCTCGATGGGGAGCTCTTTCTATTTAGGGTGGCTAATCCCAAGGGAGACGTCCCTAGTAATCTGGGGTTCTGAAGGAAAAGGATTAGGGTGTAGGCTCTAAGATTGAGGTAAGCTTTCCTTTCACAGATTACTGCCAAATGGATAGTCAGAGGGAAGATATTCCACTGAATGGCACCTGTTTGCGAGACAATGCAAATAAAACTAAAAATGTGCTGCAGTGGTTAGTACTTCAAATTATCAATGACTATCTTCAATATATATATGAGCTATGATGAAAAGTAATTATTGACGAAGTCAATGATTGCTAAACAAAGACAAATGGCTTATAACACTTCTTCAATAAGTACAAACTGATACTTGCATTCAATGTACAAAATCAACCTTATTATATCACAATGCAGTAAATA
>ML798720.1:11427-22093 GCA_009831015.1 Picea engelmannii | reverse complement strand
AGGTTATAACAATCAAATATGACACATACCATGATACCTCGGACCAATTACCTCATGGAGCAAGAGTCCTCTCTGATGCAAGCCCAGGCCGGTGGTGATGGAAACTGCTACTGCTGACAGGACAAATCTGACGAAGAAGAAGATACATGGGCCCTCCAGGGCCATGCTCAAGCCAATCCCGCTCTCGGTACTCCATGTCTGGGATCATGTGGGCCTCGAGACATGATCTCCTAGTTATCCCTAGATATCGGGGATAACAAAACCTAGCCGCAATTTCCAAATGACTCAATCAAGATGACCTAGTATGAGTTCATATACATTCAGACACTAGGTATTGGTTTTCCATGCCAAGGCCTAACTATTAACACATACTCCAGCTCTGGAGTCAGTCCTCTGAGTGAAAAAATTTAGAAATTATTTAATTGCCCACAAAGGCAGGCAGAAAGAATAATTAACAAGTGAAAAAAAACACTGTAGATTACATGCTCGTACCTATGTCTTAGGTGGCCAATAGCCTTTTACAATATCTCATACTCAGGTCATTTATTACAATGATGGAAATGCGGAAAAAAGTGGTCTTTTGAAAGACCGGCTGAACTCTGAACTCTGTCATATGGGCACTAACTGCTCATTTTTTGGCGGCTCTTCAAGAAATCCAGCTTGTGCAAACTGGTGGATAATAGTTCCCAAGATTTGGCTGTCTCCTACTACCAAATCCATCATGATAATAAAAGCTATTCCATATGATTGCCATACCTCCTGCCCAACCCCCAAAGTCTTTTTATATTAGGTCACTCCTTTGGCCAACACCTTTTTGCTATGTGCTGCATGACTTCAGAATTGCATTTGGTTTCTTGAAGAAGCATGATGTCTGGTTTTTCCTTGGTTAATTTGTCTTTCTGTAGGCATTGCTTTCCTCTGCAGTTGAGTCCTCATACATTTGAAGAGATGATTCACATAGTTAATTAGAGGGGGGTGGACCAGATACTTGTTGGAGAGTGGTCTGGTTCGGCCAAAGTTAATCCAGAAGGATCATGTCTCTTGAAGCTTCTGCTTATTGGATTTTCTCCCAGGTTTTGCTTTCGTGGTGCTTTTTTTTCAGTGTGATTTGAGAGCTACCAGCTTGATGTGTAGGCCATGCGACAGGTTTGCACTCAAGTAGCTTCCACCGTTGCTGGATCTTTTTTGGATGGCTTCCATATAAGGCTGTGTTATTGTTTCTAGTGGGAGGCCGCTTAAAAATTCTTTCTCAAACTTATCCTAGAGTAGGAGGGAGGTCATGTCCTTCATTTCAATGTCTTCTTGCTTGTCATCTGAGTCATCCTCTGCTTCGTTTGCTGCAGTGTGGTCCTCCAATATGTTTGCCTCACCTAGTTGAATCTGCATTGAGGTTGCTTGTTCTTTCTCTTTTGTTTTCCGTGTTTTGGACTCCAAATCCTCTTCTGGGGTGGATTTAAGATTACATGCTGTTTCTTAATTTGGATCTGTTGGAGAGGCCTGCTTCTCAAGATGAGGGTCCCACCATCCCCACCTTAATGTACCACTCTCTCCTAGTACATTAGTATGACACCAACATTATATCACTCGCAGTACTGTAAGAGAGTTAAGGTGGTCTAACTACCTACCTAACTTGAACCTTAACTATCTTTATTGTCATTTCATATTGTTATCATGTTATTACAAACCTGGTCGCATAATATAAACATTATCATCTAGATTGGATCTTGTTGTTTGCTCATCCAATATTAACTAGCGAAGTTCTGAATTGTGACATATAAAAGTTCATGACCTGGCCGAAAGAGAGATAAATCGACATTAAAATATTGACATTGCCATAACATCGCAACCTAATTTGACTTTGTAAAATCTTGCTTTTAGCATTGTTGGGATGATTTCACAAGATTACTTACACCTCTGTTTTCTATATTATTTGTTGAAGTTGGGGTACTGGAACTATTGTATATTTCAAATATTTGGGTTTCGATTGTTTTTATTTGTTCTTGCACAAGCATTGAACATATTGCAAAGGAGTTAGAAAATAGGTAAGAATTATACAAGTGCTCTCTGTTGTGATGATTAAAGGCCTTTGCATATACTAAAATTTAACTTTGTTTAAATATCTTTCTTTGCATGCTTACAGATAAAACGATACTTGAGTAATACCCATGCTAAGACACATTCAAGTTACACAATTGAAATTTTACATGTTTTCAAAGTTTCAAGAGATGATGAAGATGAACGCTTTGAAAAAGTAAGTTGCATTTTGCATGCTCAACATTATTTCATCAAACCGTGTTTCGTGGATATCCTTCTATTGCATTTAAGTAATGGTTAGATTCTTGCCATATACCTCACTCTCTCTAAAGAAAATCTTAATCTTCGTAGCTAAGTATATTTCATGTTATATGGATTCCTACTTTTTCTATTAATCTATCATTCCATTTAATTTCATGCAGTTTCACACTTCAAAAAATCGGATGCTTTTATGGCATGGTTCAAGACTAACAAATTGGACAGGCATTCTTTCACAAGGTCAGCAATCAGAAATGCATACATTTTTCTTCTCTTTTATTTGTGTGTATGTAACAGATTATTGAAATGAGCAAAGTCTTCTATAATAGGTTGATTTAACTCATAGTCTGTCTCATTCATTTGTGTAAAAATAACAAAATAGTTTGCCTTATTTGTTTAGTGTGTTGATTATAAGCTAAGTCACCTGACACGCTCCTCAGGGGTCCCGTGTCCCGTATCCTACGTGTCGGATATGATTCATTTAGGACATGTTTCGGACACGAACTTGGCACATGTACTATGTGTTGTTGCTGCCTTATACACACCTCAGGTAACGTGAAAGAAATATTCAATCCACTGGGTGTCCTTGGGGGCAAGTCTTGAGTTGAGATACTGTCACTCAACACTCAACTCCTCCGTCTAGGCCAACTCCTAGCGAATCCAGGGGGTGGTCCCTAAGAAAATAAACTAAGTTTAATTAATCTATAGCACAAAATAAATATAGGAGCTTAATGAAAGGAAGAGCAATACAAGTAAATCTATTCTAGCAACATATAATGACAGCAATGAAGATTGCTTATGCTATAAGTATTAAGTAGATCAAATACTTCAATATAAATGATAACAAGTTACAACTGATAAGAATAAATTGAAAGTACTTGAAAGTAAAAACTGATAAGCAAAAATGGAAATAAAGTGGATCAGTGCCAATATTAATATAGTTGCTGCAAGAATGAAAGATGTACTGCATGTGCTCTTGACAAATTTTATTATTCAGGTTATTGCTTGAATTAGTGGTTTTATTTGTGCAAACAGCTGTGCATGTAGTTGCAAAAAGGAAATCTAAGCTAAGTGTTTGGTCCTTTGGAGGTTATCCCTCAATTGGGTACAAAGAACAATGTCGGAGGTCCAACAAGGAGAGAACAAATCTCATTAGAGAGTATCCCCCTGACTTCACACACAAGTTCAATGTAGGATCCCCAAGAGAACAATAACAACTATCGAATTTCCCTATTATACTAAATCCACACTGACCAGTTCTCGTTCCGATGGACACCTCTGGATCAAGCAAAGCTCGCAAGAGGGCGAGAGCATACACTGCTGAGGGGATGGTTTATTTGCCAAATTGAAATTGCAGAAATGGAATTGCAAAATGAAAAGTTTGCAGTGTGTGTGTGCATTTATTTTATGCTTTGTTTTATCCTTTTAAATTAGCAAAATTAAAAAAATGTATTGGATGCACCATGAAAATGAGACAAAATACATGGTTCCCCCAGGGTAGGGGGGTTTGAGATGAGTAGCCAACTTATTTCTTTGAGGTTACAATTATTTAAAAGAAGGTCTCTTGGTCCCTTATAATTTCAATACCAAGCAGATTTAGAAAGTGATGGAAGAAAGAGCTGGGTTTCAGAAGATGAAGTTACGGGGGTCCCGAATGCTCCAGTTCCGCCAAATTTCGGCAGAGCTTCTCCTTGGCTGCTCATGAAACCTGCAAAAACAGCGAGTAATGGATGCCAAAAGGTGCCCAAAAGCACTTTGAAAAGACCTGCAAAATATGTTAGCTTTATGTACAAATTTTCCAAGTAAAAGATTGCATGAAAAGAAAGCAAACTAACTAAGATTAGACCAAAACTAGCTAATCTAAATGGATTTTGTTTGCTGCTTGGACAGCAAACAATAAACACTTAGATTAGCTAGAAAGAAGGAGATTATATTACAAAATATTGAAAGATGGCCTTTACGAGGAGATAAAAAGACAATCTTTGTTAGACTAGATCTATTAAGGATTTTAAAGTGATATTCAATATCTAGATCTAGCTTAACGTTGCATGCAAGCTAAAAATATTTAAGATTTAGATGACAATATAAATCTAGCTATTGCATGCATGAAATAGTAACTAAAAGAGTTTAGCTTTGATGAGATAGAGAAAGAAAAGAGGAGCTTCAACATGAAATTCCTTTGGGCTATGGGTCCTTCGGTGAATGGATGAGGGACTTTGTTCTCGAAAGTGCTTGAAGCTTGTAGGAGATTGCACTCAAATCAACCACCTCTTTAAGTATGAAGACCTGCAATCTAAATAAACTTGCACGCAATTTGTTAAATATTGGTGTTCCCTACGCATGAAATCTAGATAGCATGTAATTAAGCTAAATTAGCATGCAAATCTTTAACTGCATGTATAAAGAAACAAAAGAACTTAATAAGCAAACTAGTTAAGAAGATCTTTTCTATTGGGTGATAGCACCCTTACTAAGGCCAACTTACAAATTAAATTGCAAACAATCAAGATACATTTACCTCACAATATAAGACCGTGAACATCAAGCATCCACACTATTGATACCATTCACCATATGACCTCCAAAGTCTTTCTTTATTCCAATATAAAAAATTACAACAATATATTACAAGTATTCCTCAAGCCTTCCAAATCTAACCCAACAAGGGAGAGCAAGCTTGCTTATATAGCAAGAGGGGCGCACTTCCCAAGGAGGGAGGGCACACCACTTGGAGGAGAAAGTGAGACAAGTGGAGACATATGGCTGCCACCACTTCACAAAACTCAAGCCACTCGCCACATGTGAGAGTGAGAGAGAAAGGGAGGTTGCCACGTCTCAAGAGGTAGGTGCCTCTCCTCAAGAGTGCGCCACCTCTCAAGAGGGGGGCACACCTCACTTTGGAAACTCCATCAAATTCAAGACAACAATGAAGTAACTCACCCACAATTCCTCCTCAACTGCCAACAAGGCTTAGTCAACTAATGGAGAGGGTGAGTTAACTTGAAACAAGCCAAAACATGTTTCCGACATGTTTCCTAAAAAATAATATTCCTGATTTTTTGTCCCTTTTATATCTTTTATTTCCCTTTTGTTGGAGAAATTAACTTTTAGTGATTAAAAATCACTATTTTCACTCACAAAGGGGGTGCATAGGTAAAGTGGGTATTCTAAGCAAGAAAATGAGTACCACCAAGGCATATGATGCCTCCTAGTACCACTTATTTAACTTATACATAAATTACAATTAAAATATCCCGTTTTTGCATGAAATTTTTTATTTGCTGAAAACATTAAAAAATCCTAAGGGGAACTTAGCGCATTTCCATAAGAATCAAGAGTGATGATTAGCATGGTAATATATATTAGACACTAGACTTAGACAACACACCAAGGCCTAACTACTAGGACATACTCTAGCTTTGGAGGATATTCAGTGAAAAAACTTAGAAATTATAACTCGCTTATGCAGCAAGATATAATGAACAAGTAAAAAACACACACTAGAGTAATGTACTAATGACCAAGTCTTAGTGGGCTAAGTCTTTTACAAAGTTCATCGTGCTAGCTCATCTTATTACAATTCCCCCACGGGGGTATGGAAAATGCGTGAAAAAGAAGAAGAAGAAGAAGAAGAAGAAGGGCCATAATGACCAGCTGGACTTTTGAACTCTAAATTTGAACAAGTAATTGTTCAACTTTGGCGACTCAATTGCAAGTCCATCCTAATGCAACTTGGTGGGTAATACTATGCACATGACACGTGCCAAGTTCGTGTCCGACACGTTCCCTACACGTGTCCCAATTGTAGGACACTTGTCATGCATAGAAAAGGACCTAGGATCATGTTTTCTCATGGAAGTTGCAACTGTGAGGTGTTTTGGTGTTTAGATGAGGGTTATTTTTCCCTACTATTGCTATTTAAAGAGGTCCCCACCCTCTCCATTTAACCCGCCCTAGTAATTAATGGTAATATTAAATTTTTAAAGTAAAAGCGACGTTCTCCTTTATCTCTCATTTTCATTCTCCTTTAGCTTTCACTTTTACATTCTCCTTTATTTTTCATTTTCATTCTCCTTTATTTTTCATTTTCATCCTTTTACTTAAATTTTTAACATTACCATTAATTGTTTCAGGATGTTTGAGAGTGGTTCCAACCTTTTGGACTTCATTTGGAGAAAGTAGAATTTTAGGTCCCCTTCAAAATTCAAGAGACTTAATGGTTTTTAGGATTTCAAGATTGGCAAGATTGCAATGTTTCCACTAGATTTTATCACATATAAGGATATGGAACTAGCATTTAATCAAGAGCACTAGGCCCTTTATGTACCTCGATGTTGGTGGCATTGATTGTTGAACTCTTTTGTCATGAACCTAGTAAAATGTACCCTTCACTCAAGTATAAACTCTTTTGTTGAACTCTTCTTTTTGTTAAAGTTTGAGCTTGATTGTAAACTGTAAGTAATTCTTTAAATACTGACTGTACTTTGAACTTAGCTTAACATTATTCATAAACCAGAACAACAATATGCATAAGAATTTACCAGCATGCAAGATCACAACATACGTACACTGGGGAAACCCTATACAGGGAGAAAAACCCCAACTAACAATCTCCTTTTATTGCATTAATTGTTGAAATATTGTAACTGCAAAGAGTATTCTACTTATTATTATTATTATTTGAGTCATTTATTTATAGATCAAATCCCCTTTTGTGGATTGATCATGTCGAGCATTGTAATTGACAAAATCCTCTTTTGTGGATTAGTCAAACCCTAATTGTATTATGAAAATTAAGAAGTCAGCCCCCAGGCCTAATTAGAGTGGTTTTAACCACGAAGAAGACAAGTCGGCCCTCCCAGTGAAGAGACACCTTTTCGACACCTGCCCTCCAGGATAATTGTTGTGTATCTTGTGATTGTGTTTTTCTCAGTGATCCTACCTATGCTATGGTTATCTAGTAAATTGAAAAGAAACCTAATAATAGCTCAAAACTTAACATGGTATTAGAGGTAAGCTAAAGAGAGCACTTTTCACTGGATAAGCAAAAACGTCATTGTTGCCATACAAGAAAATTAGGGATTTTTAATGAAGAGGAATATTAGCCTAAAACTCATCTAGAAAAGTGCACCCTAGCCTAGGGAACTCTTTGGCACCTTGAGCGCACCTTTTCAGTGGTCAGATACTTCAGAAAGTCAAACCCTAGTTTTGAGTGGTCAGATACAGGTTGAAGAAAACACTCTTCATCTTGAGTGAAGGAGACTTGGAAGAAGAACACCATGCTCATTCTTGAGGACAAAACTCCAGGTTCTAGGTTTGATTAATTAAGTTGATAAGATTCAAAGTTGCACATGACAAAGTTGATAACTACCCCATTACAAGTAAACACTATAGTTGAGGTAGCAGTCTTTGAAAATTATTATGCTTGGTAGCATGTGAGCATATTGAGATAAATGCTTAATGTAATCATTTACCAGATACAACTAACATCTCCTCTAGGANAAACTTCTTGTGTTGGTTCCAGGTTACCATGGATGAATGTTTGATCACAACACTAGAAGAGTGTTGATCTCATTTCATATTGTATTTCTTACTTTTGATCTTTGTTTCAGACAAGTCACAAGTGATAGCTCTAAAGGAGCTACTGTGACGATTATTCGTGCTATTGTTTTATTACTATTAAAATATATATATATATATATATTATTCTTCCTTGTTGTTTTGTTGACCTTGGTTCAGGTTACAGGTGATAACCCTAAGGAAGCTATAGTGAAGGTTACAGAAGACAACAGATTAGATGAGACAGGAAGCAGACTATGTACATGACCATATACATTCATGTACCAAAGAAGATGAAGAAGAAACTATCTTTTGAGATCCAGAGTATCTCATATGGAGATTGATTGTAAGGAGCAGAAGGCTCCAAAGATGACCAAACATTAGAACTCATAGAAGACTTGGTCAAAGGATAATGAAGCCACCTTGACGGGAAGCATAACTCGTTTGAAGTCTGACTCAGCCTTTCATATTTAGACTTGGTATTCAACACCAAGTATACCCTGTAAGAGATGATGAAGTCCTTGTAGACTCAGAAGAAATCGAGAGTAAGCCTGATCTTAGAAAGGATCAAATGAAGAGACATCTCCCAGGACTGGGAGACAGATGCCATGAGAAGACTAGATCGTAGCTTCAAAAACTATTAGGAGATATGAAATCTCCTGGAAGATTCCCTTGTTTCAGTAACAGAGAAGGAAGCCAGTTAGAAAGACTAGGATATGGATTCTTTTGTGAGACTAGAAGAGAAGTCAATATTGACTTCCAAGATTGATCTATATAGATCAAGCATGTTGCAGATGTACAAAGCCTGATGTGTTTAGAGGATTCTCCTAGTAAGAGGGAGAAGACTATGACGAGACACTTACTCCTATAATTGAAGAAATAGTTCTAGTATTCATGAAGACAACCAGAACAACCATGATTCATATATAGTATGAGATGCAGGGGGAACAATCCCCATATTTAAAATTGAGTGGCAGTTTGTGCGGTACATTAATTGGGTCATGGAGACATGACTACAATAAAAGATAGAGTTACATCCATGAAAGAAGAAGAGCTACCTTCAATATCAATTATTGAGCCACTCTCAGTTTCAGATGAAGTTGTCGTGATGAAGTAGAGGAGTTACTTTCAGATTTCAGCAGTCACAGTGAGAATGAAAGAACCATTCTTAACTTCAGAGCAGCTGTAGGTGCAGAGTCCCAGTTCCAGAAGGAAGAGTTGCAGAAAGAGGAGAGGACATACTCTCAGGTAGTGAGACAGATAGTGCTTTGCAGAAAGCACATAGAGCTAGCACATGACTATGCAGATTGAGTTGTAGCTGAGCAAGTGTACTAGGTTGGTACAAAGTGATGCGAAAATTTGATTTGAAGTTCAAGACGGAAAGACTCAAGTCTGCAGGTTGAAGAAGGCTCTGTACAGGTTGAAGCAAGCTCCTAGAGCTTGATATGGCAGAATTGACAGTTTCTTGATGAGCTTGGGCTTTACCAAGAGTAAAACTGATTCTAACCTTTACTTCAAGGTTATGAATGATGAGCCGGTTATATTGTTGCTACTATATGTAGATGATGTATTCTTGACAAGATGAAAAAAAGCTCATCACAAATTGCAGAAGAAGCTCACTACAAAGTTTGATGAAAGACATAATGCATTATCTCTAAGGTCTTGAAGTTTGATAGAGCCCACAGAAGATCTACCTTAACCAAGGGAAGCATGTAGTAGAAATACTAAAGAGGTTTGATATGTTGGAATATAAATCCGTGAACACACCCATGGAAACAAAGTTGAAGCTCCTGGTAGATACCTCGTCAGAATTAGTTGATGCTACTCTGTACAGACAGATTATTATTGGTTAGTTGATGTATCTGATGAATACCGGACCAGATATATGTTTTGTTGTGAACACCTTTGAGATAGTATCTGGTAGAATCCAGACGTGTTGACCTTGATGATGCAAAGCATGTGATGAGATACCTTAAGGGTACATTGGATTTTGGTCTCTTCTATACTAGAGATCATGACTTCAGATTGTATGGATATACTGATTCAGATTTAGCTGGAAGTGTTTCTTATAGAAAGAGCACTTCAGGATGTTGTTTCAGTCTGGAGTCAGCCATGACTTCATGGAAGAGTAGGAAGCAATCCAGTATTGCTCCTAGTATGACATAAGCAGAATATATTGTAGCATGTTCTACCAATGGTGAAGCCATATGGTTTCAGATGTTGTTGACAGATCTCTTTGATCTGGAGATGGAAGCCACCATGATCCTATGTGATAACCATAGTTGTATAAAGATGATGTGTTCCATGATGAGTCGAAGCACATAGAGATACAGTATCACTTCACTTGTGATATGGTGCAGAGAGAAGCCATAAAACTCCATTATGTTGTCACGGATGAGCAGGTTGCAGATGTGTTGACCAAGCCTCTGTCTCGTGTAAAGTTTGAGCATTTTCGAGACAAGCTTGGTATAGTCCAAAATGACCTCCCTCGAAAGGGGGAGTAGTGTTGATGCTAGCCTTGTGCTAAATATTTCCAGCTTCGTGCTGATGTTGATGTGATGCTAGCCTTGTGCTGAAGATTTCCAGCTTCGTGTTGATGTTGTTGAGATGCCATTTTCGTGCTGATGTTGTTGTGATGCTAGCTTCGTCTTGAAGATTTCCAGCTTTGTACTAATTGTAGAAAATCCAGGTCCTATCAGCAGTCTTCTTGGTCTGTCTTTGACCAAGCTAAGACACTAAGTTTCTTGCTGTCCCAAATTTAGTTTTCTGCTGTTTTATAACAGCCAACAGTAAGTTTAGTTTTGCTGATGTGTTA
>ML798719.1:321357-344617 GCA_009831015.1 Picea engelmannii | reverse complement strand
GGTATCTTGCATTCACGTTGTTCCAGAAAACTCCTCTTTCCCTCCTGTAAATAGGATTCATCGAACAAAAATTTGTATCATTCATTCCTATTTTTGCATTGTTGGGTTAGAGTCTCACACACCATCGGTTTCATTTTCGTCTCCTTTCGAGTAACAACAGCCTTTAATAATATTGCTCAATTTTAAAATTCAACTAGTAACTTTTTCTAGGACTCCTTTTACACCAACATTAGTTAGGCTAGAGCTTTGGAATAGGCAGTGAGACAGACCCTCCAAAGCACAAAACATACAATAGCATCTTGTGATAAGGAGTGTCAAATTCCATTTGTAGCATTTTCTCCTGGGAATCCCTTCTCACACAAGGGTCAAACCTGAGGTCGCATTGAGATTGACAGAGTTACTCACCCTGCTTTGTTGACATCGGTGTAGAGATTGCACGTATTATGGGGGTCACTTGAAGGTATACCCACAATGATGAGTGGAATCCTCTCAAGCTGATTTTGGGCTAGATACCCTGCCCTTGCATGTGGATTGGACTGTCAACTGTTCCCCCAGGCATTATTGTTGTTAGTGGTAACCTTAGTAGCCTATCTTCTTAGGGTCTTACACAAGGTGACTGTGAAGGGGCAAGTCTTCACGGTACTTGGAATCGACGTTGGCTAAACGGACTCGGGCTCCTTGGAGGGTATACCCACGATTATGTGTGGGAACTTGCACCAGGGTGTAAGTCCATTAAGAAGGTCATTAATGTAAATTTTCCACCCTAGCCCAGCCCCTTCTTGTCTCGTCGTTGCGACGTTGGATTTCATCACCAACTAGTGACTTCAGAATTAGAAGGTATTGTTTTCTTGGTTTTTCTTCTTAGATTTTTACTAGAGCATGTTGTTTGTTTAACCAAGTTGACCATATAATTTCCTTCGTAAGTTTCTAGCTCGATCATAATTGAACCTCCACGCTATTCATGTAGAATGCAAGGCTTACCCCGAGAAAATCTGGAAGGTTCTCAACCCTTGCCTACCAACTCACCGGAGGGCTCTCCTCAACAGAGTGAAGTCTAAGACATTGTCACTCCACAAGTGGAAAGAACTAAATCTCTAGAACGGTTCCGGATTACCAATTCTCGAGAGGACTTTCAACGTCATCCCGACTCCGAGGGACGTATTGTTCGAGTGAATTCTTCCATAGATCTAGTTGTTTAGTCTTCTAGGTCACCAACCGGACCTTTCATAGGACCTAAGGGTCAAGATCCTTTTTGGACTACTGGCATTTTTAGACAGGATCTCTTTGGCTCAGGAGCAGGCATTGATATCAATATTGCACCTGAGCTGCCCAAAACATCTGATCCAGACGTAGTACCTTTTACTACTGCTTATTATTTTCCTGGTACAGAAGCTCCGCGAGTTGACCACATCTTGACTCTCCCTCTACAAATGGTCCATTACACAGATACTACGAATCCTCACACCGAGATTACTGCAGTTAGTCAAGCCCCCATTGGCACACCACTTTCGCCCAGAGTCACCCCAACACTTCCACCTGGATATCATGCATTGAATGCTTCTATTCCCGCTCCTACACAAATCACATCCGGGACTCTTGGCAGTTCTACTCCTTCTGGGCACCATCTTCCCAGTTTCATTCCGACATTTCCTCCACCCTCTTTCAGAGGACCTCCTCCATCCTCTATCAGAGGCATTGATCCTAGTGGCACCATCCTGTCTTTCACACCTAGTTACCAGATTCCTGTTGGTGGACAATTTCACCAAGGAGGCCAAACTCAACCCCCCCTTGCAGGACAAATCCCAATTGGGACACAACCCCCGATTGGAGGGAAACCCCCACTGACCCCACCCTATGGACAAAACATACCTCCATCCTTGGACCAGTATTGGAATCATCTTATACAACATAATCCTCCATCGACTAGGGGGCAACAACCTCAAACTAACTCCATCATGCCCCCTAGTACAGGCCAACCATATACAAGCACGTCTAATCCTATTTGGGGTCCAAACGCTCAACCCCACACCCCAATTCAAGGGTACCACCCTATGAGTTACTTGCCTCCACACCAACAACCGAATCTGCCTAGATCCTCGCATTATATGCAGACTACTTATGGTCCCACTAGTTTGCCGATGGGACTCCCTCCCCAAAGTCACCAGTACCCGCATGTGAATAGACATTTACATTTCTTAGCCACCCTGGACCTCCCAGATCTGTCGAGGGTTTTAAATGATCTGATCCATCACTCTCCTCAATGGCCCACCATACTGGCCAAACTACCATCCGACATCCCTAAATTCGATGGTAAATCRRGAGAGGACCTGAACAATCACATAATGAATTTTCACCTTTGGTGCTCATCCAACTCCTTGATGGATGACTCTATTCGTTTACGACTTTTTCAGCGAACCCTCACGGGTTCCGCCGTGAAGTGGTATATAGAATTACCACRAGGTTTCTTCGCCAACTTCAACACCCTCATTATGGCTTTCCTCACCCACTACCAGTTACTGATCYGCTATGAAACAGGGACCGAGATTTTGAGTTCTTTCAAACAAACCAAAGCCACTCATATCTCCGATCACATTCATGAATGGCGATGAAGATGATGTCTCATCAAACTCGAACTTCCCGATCAGTTATTGGCAGAGTGGTTCACGAAATCATTCATGAACAACATTGGTCATGACATCGCCATGGGTGGAGTTTTCACAAAAGAACAGGCCATTAGTCATGCTCAATACCTTGACCTTGTTTACTCACAAACGGGTACTCTTTATGACTTACTCCTTGATGCGCCTCGTCCTTATACTTCCACCACTTCAACTACTCCTACTGCTTCTCATGCAGTCGATGGTGTGATTGGAACTTTCCATGCCCAACCTCATTCTGTCCAAACCTCTAGCAACAACCCCAAACCCATTGCTTCTAATGTTCAAAATGCTTCATCTCCTACCCCTCCCACCGGCAAGAATTTTGAGGTAAATGTTGTTCTATCTACCCCCACCGGTAAAAACAAATCTAGAAAGGTAAAGGGTAATAATAAGGAGGAAAAAAATAAATCACAAGAAGAGAGAACCAAAAAACCACCTATTGATGATAGGGATAAGTGCAAACCCCGATACCCTTGTCTTATCTGTGGTGATGATCACTACACTAAGGATTGTCCACGACGAGCCGAGGTTACTAAGTTCCTTCAAGGGACCACAAAACACACACTCTGGTCGTATTTTCATAACCCTTCCCTTCTCAACAACAGGCCCAATTGGTCATTCACGACCAACCCACCCCCTCCAATACATCCTATGTCTTAATGTATATAGGAGATTCAAAGCAAAATGACATCACACTTACCACTCGAGCCAAAGATTATTCTTCCTCCAAAGACAAGGTTGACACGATACCTCCTTTATTGGTCCAACCATCTCCCACGACTCCACCTACCAATGGTCCTCTTCATCTCGAATGACCGAGCCTTGATATGGTTCTTCACCCTCCTCCAAAGGGTGTTGCTCGAAAATCGAATTTCAATCCCCATGCACGTGATGCCCAAAACTACAGTATTGTCGAAGATCTGGCCCAAGCACCATCCGCAATGTCAACCCTCGAATTCCTCCAGAGTTGTCCTTTACAATGGAAGTCACTTTTGAAAGCTATTGGTGGAATCGAACCTACGGATACGAATTTAATAATTTTTGACTTGGAAGATCACATTCCATTGTTACCCCCTCAACTTGCATTCCAAATACAAGTTATTGTCTCCGACAAAAACATTTGTAGAACAATTATTGATGAGGGTGCCTCGATGTGTGTCATGTCTATTACCTGTTGGAAAGACATCGACTCTCCTCCTTTGACTGAATCCCACAACACGCTCAAAGCCTTTAATTGTAGCGCCCCCGGCCCTCAACCCCACGGTCGGGCAAACGCTACTACGTGGAAAAACAGTTATGTAACACATTATGTATTCTAATGAACTTAAAATGCTTAATTATAGTTAAACATAGAATTACTGCTATCATTTCAAAGGTAATGGAAATAACCATAATTCATATGCACAACAAAATACGTGATAACATTGCAAGAATCACAGGTATGAAATTTAATTAATTACACAATTACAAAACATAGTGACACTTATCTTTGAAACTGTCATGCACCACCAACTACGTGTAGACCTTCCACGAACCTCCCAGCCCTAGACCATGCTTCTCATCACTCTCAACAGTAGGTCACCCCCGAGCTGGGACTAAGCTCCACCAAGTAAGGAATCCTATGCTAGGTAAGGTTTACAGGAATAATACACATAAAAGAAGGAGGATTCTCTCCCAGGAACCACTTATGTCCACTGCCCACAGACTCTCCTTCCCCACATGCTTGTCCCACCCTAGGAGTATACACCTTCTCTGTCACCTAGACAGTCCTTCGGCTGCTAACCTCCCTTACCTTTGGCTTCAACAACAGACTGGACCAGAAATCTCCGAGCTCTATGGCAGTTATAGGGTTCCTTCCAGGAGCTCTCTCCTTCCTCGACACACTCTCTCACTTGGAGAGAGTTTCTCACAAGCCTGGCAACCTGTTCTTTGACCAATTCCAACATAGTGAGGACAACAACAAGGCTTAACCAGGTACAGACAATGACATCTAGCCACATTTAGTCGAGAACTACATGGCCACTACATCTAACTGGGAAAAATGATTATGGACACCCAAAATGACAACAATCAGTGATAAGGCATAGCTCGAATCCGAGTTTACAGGATGCGTCGGTCTTCTCAGAAAGACAAACCCAGGAGACACGGCTCAGTTCATGGTTTACCATGAGTTTCAGGTGTGTGAGGTATGAAAAGGTCCAGTCACAGAGGCCAAAACACGTTCAGATGGAGGATGGTGAATGTCGAACAAATTCATGCCGAGATCAGAAGAATGGGAAGCGAACCCCCAATACGACTTACTTCCTGGTTAAATTGCATGCGCCTAGGCTGACACACGTCACCCATGAGGCTGCCTACGCTTCATCAACTAGTGTGGGATTTTAGGCATGCGTTCCTCTCTAGGAACTTAGGACAAAACATATTTTCACATGTCTTTTGGAATAATATTAAAATATTGTTCCCAAGGACTTAATCCCCTAGGCTCAACACTTAGCCTCTCTTTCCAACCTTCCAGCCCCCACTCCCTTACCTACTCCATGGAAGCTTAGTCCCCCATCACTCATTCATCGTGGTTGGTCTACACACAGCGGTGTTTATATTTTTTTATTAATGTTCTGCATGATTACATATACAAAAGTAGGCTCCCGGCCTTAACACTTAGGCTCTCCGTCCTAATAACACATAAGACCACCATCTTATATAAAATTGGCTCACCAGCCTATAAAACATAATTACAATTCATAATTCAAGCTTTATACTTCATAGACATGATTTACAACATGGCTCGGCCTTGGGGACATTACAATCCCCTCCGCTTATTTTTGCACTGTCCTCAGTGCAACTTTACACTGCATCTGCAAGCTTTTCAAAATTTTCAAAAAGTCGCGGGTACTCTTCCCGAATAACATCTTCATGCTCCCATGTCATGTCCTCAGGACTGTACTAGGTCCACTGGATCTTTACAAGCCCTATAGCTCGATTTCGGAGTTGTTTGTTTTTCCTGTCCAATATGCGCACAGGATGCACTTGCAGGACACCTTCTTGTTCCACCACCTGAATCACATTCCAATCGATAACATGATTAGAATATGGTATATATTTCTTAAGCAATGAAACATGAAACACATTATGTACAATCATGGATGCAGGTAATGCAAGCATGTATGCAATTGGTCCAATCCTTTCCAGGATTTCAAATGGCCCACAAAATCTGGCTGCCAACTTGGTACAACTTCCCAACTTCGAGGAACTCCTGTTAGCTTTCACTTTCAAGAAAATATGATCACCAACTTTGAACTCTCTGTGGTTTCTGTTCTTATCAGCATAACTTTTCTGCTTGTCCTGGGCAACTTTCAAATTCTGCTTAATTTTTATCATTTGGTCCTCCATCTCCTTGAGCAACTCTGGCCCAACTATTGTTCTATCAGTTGGATTATCCCAGTTCACTAGAGTATTGCACTTTCTTCCATAAAGTGCTTCAAATGGGCTCATCTTCAACGATGCATGATACCCATTGTTATAGGAAAATTCTACCAAGTGCAGGTAGTCTTCCCATCTTGATGGTTTGTCCATCATGTACATTCTCAGTATGTCTTCTATTACTCTACTCACCCTCTCTGTCTGTCCATCAGAATCAGGATGATAAGTTGTACTAAAGTTTAGGTTCATTCCGAATCCTTTGAATAATCCCTTCCATAAATTTGAGGTGAATTTTGGGTCTCTATCGGACACAATCGTTTTAGGAATTCCATGCAATCATGCCACTTCCCTTATGAAAATATCAGCAACATCTGCTGCCTTGTGAGTAGTTTTCAGTGGAATAAAATGGGCAGCTTTTGTAAGCTTGTCCACTACCACCATGATCGAATCATGTAGCTTGGTTGTTCTAGGCAATCCTGTAATAAAATCCATCATTACTACTTCCCACTTCCACTCAGGAATGGGTAAAGGTTGCAGCAACCCTGTTGGGTGCCTATGCTCAGCTTTAACTTTCTGGCACTCCATACATTTGGCGATGTATTCAACGATCTCTCTCTTCATACCTAGCCAAAAGTAATGGCTCTTGACTGTTGCTACTATTTTCTAATATCTAGGGTGTCCTGCATAAGGCACATTATGCATCTCCTACAAAATCATCTATTTCAAGCACTGGACATTGAGTACAAAATTTATGTTCTTGTACAACAGTATCCCATCTGTTTCCAATTTATAAATTTCCATCTTCTGTGGCATCTTACCCTGCTATAGCTTGGCTACCAATTCTTTGTACTGCAGATCTACATTTGCAGCCTCCCGAATTCTGCTTTTAATATTAGTCTGATACATGCTAATGGTTGTAGCATGTAATTCATGCACCCTCCTACTGAGTGCATCAACCACTTTATTCTCCTTTCCTTTGATATGCTTGATCTCAAATTCATACTCACACATAAATTCCAACCACCTACTTTGTCTAGCGTTTAAGGTTGGCTGATCAAACAAATATTTCAGACCGTTATGTTCTATTTTGAGTTCAAACCTCCTTCCCATGAGGTAATGTCTCCATTTCCTCAGAGCGTGAATGATTGCTGCCAACTCCAAATCATGAGTGACATAATTCTTTTTGTGCTATTTCATCTTCCTGGACTCATAACAGATTACAAATCCATTCTGACTGAGAAATCCTCCCAACCCTTCTTTACATGCATCTGTGCACACCACGAAATCCACATCTAGATCTGCAATCCTCAATATTGGAGCACTGGTTAACAACTGCTTCAATCACTGGAAACTTTTCTCACACTCTTTAGTCCACTGAAACTTTTCCTCCTTCCTTTGCAAGGAAGTGATAGGGTGAGCTATCTTTGAGAAGCCTGCGATAAACCTTCTGTAATAGCCCGCTAGACCCATAAAGGATCTAACTTCCACCACATTCCTTGGCACTAACCATTCTCTGATGACCTCAACCTTCTCAGGATCCACGACGATCCCTTCTTCTGAAATAATATGCCCCAAGTAATGGATCTGCCTTTGATAAAATGAGCATTTGTTCAACTTGGCATACAGCTGGTGTTCTCTCAACACTTGTAGCACCATCCTCAGGTGTTGTTCATGCTCTTCCTCTAACTTGGAATACACCAAAATATCATCCAGGAAGACTATGACAAAATTGTCTAGATAGTCCCTGAATACACCATTCATCAAGCACATAAAAATAGCAGGTGCGTTCAACAGCCCAAACGGTACCACTGTGAACTCGTAATGACCATACCTTGTTCTAAAGGCAGTATTTCTGATGTCTTCATCCTTTATTCTTACCTGGTGATATCTTGATCTGAGATCTATCTTCGAAAAGATCTTTGCATCCTTTAACTGATCGAAGATATCATCAATCCTCGATAGAGGATACTTGTTCTTCACCTTTACTTTGTTCAATTACTTGAAATCGATGCACAATATCAGTGTTCCATCCTTATTTTATATGAACAAGACCAGGGCACCCCAAGGCAACATGCTTGGGCATATATACCCCTTCTTCAGAAGTTCTTCAAGTTGCAACTGCAACTCTTTCAGTTCTGGCGCACTCATCTTGTACGGAGCCTTTGACAATGGAGCTACTCTAGGCATCAAGTTCACAGAGAAATCAATATCCCTTTTCATAGGTAGTCCAGGTACTTCCTGGAATACATCTTCAAACTCTTTAAGTACCTCATGATCCTCAATACTTGACACCTTATCCTTAGGAATTTCCCCCACATGGGCTGCAAATAACTGACAACCTTTTTTGTAGCACTTCTTCAGCTGCATTGCTGAGATTTCTCTAACATCCATAGCTATGGGAATTCCTTGGACTGTTTTCTGATTCCCTTCTTCATCTAAGCAAGTGAATGCCTTGTTCCGATAGTCCAATATGGAATGGTGCTGGTCCAACCAGTCCATCCCAATTAGACAGTCATAAGAGCCCAACGACAGAATGTTCAAATCGACCTTCGTGCTCAATCCATTCATGTCTACAGGACAGGACTTGACTAACTCTATGACTTTCCTCTTGGTTCCTGTAGTTAGCTGCACTAACCAAGAAATTTCATGTTTTCTTCTTATCAAATGAAAACTTTCTACCACTCTAGGGTCTATATAAATATGGCTAGCCCCTAAATCAACTAAAATAGTAAATGGTTGGTTTTTTATCATACCTTCTACTTCAATCATGTGTGACTGATACTCAACTTGCTTATTGTCCAGGGCTACGTAGATCCTTGGAATTCTACTGCCCATGTCCTCCACTGTTTCAGCTTGCTGAACATTGTGGAGAACTCTTACTTTATCATTTCTGTGGGGGCAATCTCTGTACCTATGGTTTTCTTTACAATCCCCAACATTCCATAGGTGGCAGCCTTGACATTTTCCCACTCACTTCAACCTTCCTGGGCTCTCTAAGAGACGGTTTTTCTTGAGGGCTGTTTTTGAAAAAGGGAGGTTTGTTTCCCTTCTTCCTATGTTCTTTCTTAAACTTCCTCTGGTCATCCCAAGCCTTCCAAAAGGTAGGCTTTTCTCTTTGTTGTTCATATAAGCATTTCTCTCTTCTTATTGTTTCTTCCATAGTCTTAGGATCATCATACTAAATCTTGTCACCAATGGGAGGTGGCAGTCCAGTTAGATACCTCTGAATCTTGACAGCCTCATCTTTGATGAATGGAACATAGTTCAGTAATTCCAAAAAACTTCATTCGTATTCATCAATGGTCATGTTGCCCAGCTTGAGTTCGAAGAACTACTTCATCTTTCTGTCATAGTATCTTTTGTTCAGGTATTTCCTCTCGAAATACCTCTTGAATTCCTTCCATGTGATATCTTTCTCTCTAACATGCTACACCTGCACAAGCTGATCCCACCACATGGATGCTTTTCCTTTTAGTTGATACATCGCAATTCTTCCTTCTGCATGAGAGGAATAATTCTACAATTGGAAATATTTCCTCATGCCAAGCAACCAAGTTTCAACATCTTTCTCCTTCTTATGTTCTCCATCAAACGTAGGAGGCTTAATCTTGTTCATCTCCCCTTTCAATTCATCCACTCCAGATCTTCGGTGTTTTCTGGTAGGGGATGGGCTTGAACTACTATGTGCTTTCTTATCATAATTCTTTGGGGAGCGACGACGATGTCTACTACCACTTGTTGTAGGAAATCTCCCTGCGGACAGGTAGATCTCCTCTTGAGAGCTAGACTCTTAACTCTTAAGATAGAAGATGCTTAACATGGACACTGACTTCCTTTTAGATCTAGATAAACTAATGTGTGAGGAGGAAGGAGAAAAGAAGGACCTTTTTACTAGTGTTTGTCCCTACATAGTCTGAGTTGAGCTCCAATCGTAAATTCCTCGATAAGCCCTGTAGACAAACAAAGATACAACCAACTTCCTACTCTACTGAGATTAGCTCGAAATAGATCTATCTATTAGAGACAAATTCATGTGAGATCAAACATAGAATTGAAATAAACAGGCCAAGCATATTATATTAATGAGAACAACAATGAAGAAAACTTACAACCATAGATGTGAGTGCAGCAGCTTCATCAAGTTCCCCTTGTCCAAACCCTTGCTTAAACAATCCACACACAAAAAGTTGATGCTCCAAATGACATACCACTCATGAGATCATAAGTTTGGTATAATTCTCCATCTCCATTCCCTTCCTCCATGGAAATCCCTCATTATATAAGATTTGGAGACTTAACCACCATGGAGAGAATCTCTCATCAGATCCACTAAGAAAGGGATCTCTAAGATATTTAGGGAGAAAATATATCTTAAAGATTTTGGAGAGGAAATATCTCTCAAGGATTTTAAGGAGGAAATATTTCAACCTACCATGAGATCCTCCACCTTCCCTAAAAAATAGGAAATCAAATGTGAGGTGGATCCTCACACTTAATTACTTTCTTTTTCATGAATGTTAATAATAATTCATGTGCACTTGATTCTCTCACTTAATCAATTTCTTTTCCATGAATATTAATAATAATTCATGTGTACTTGGTATTTTGGCCTTCATGTAATATACCCTCCTCCACCTTGACTAGGGATTGTGACATAGGTTATTCCATGGTGTCAAGGTGTATGCGACACTTATAGGACACTTTACGACACTTAGGGTGAGGTACCTAGGTGTGCAAATTTCATGTGTAACAGAATGCCCCCTAAAGTGTGAGGTCAAAAGAGAGAATGATGGATGAAACACTTTACAAATCTTTAAAGCAAGGGTGTAGATGCAGAGAACTTGATAGAAGCTGCACACAAACATCCAACAAATATTATGACATGTTTCAAACCCAAGGCAGGCATACCTATGCTTGGGTGATAAAGACTTGCAAGATATGGCCACCGTAAAATACACTACGGATCCATGATTATATTGACAAAACAGTATCGCCATTGAAGATACACTGTGGATCTATACTCCTATGACTTGAATTGATCATAGCCAC
This sequence comes from Picea engelmannii, assembly GCA_009831015.1. NCBI lineage: Eukaryota > Viridiplantae > Streptophyta > Pinopsida > Pinales > Pinaceae > Picea > Picea engelmannii. The sequence continues at coordinate 333,488 of ML798719.1, read as the reverse complement.
AAAGAATACACAGTGGGTCTACGATATGACAAGACATAGCCACGACCAATACAAAGTGGATCTATGTGACAGTATATGTGTCATTGTTCAAGAGAAACGTCATCGCAACCTGGGAAAAGTACATATCAGAGTGATCACTCAACCCAGGGTCTTGTTACCGATCCTGATGTAGTATGAATCTAACCATGTGAATAGATGTCTTGATGTCGAACATGGAAAAAACCACTTGATTACCGGTCGATGATGTAAACTGTTAACAAGTGTGAGGGAAATCACCATTGATGTCAATGATTCCCAAGGTACCTTAGTACATTCCAACGAATGTGAATGGATGAGATGAAGTCGAACATTCATGGAATCATCCGATCAGAGGTCAATGATGTAAACCCACTGTCAAACATGAGGAGGCCTGCCATTGAGGCATGCAGGTCCCAAAGTACTAATTGGTTTCTAAGTCTAGTTCCTGGATAATGTGTTGAAGTCGACAGGAATAGACTCTTCGAAGGAGGGCCTTGATGTATCCCCCATCAACGACATGAAACAGACAAAGGGATGTAATTGGTAGATCAAATGAACATGGACTGACACATGTATTGAGACAAGATATTTGTGATGGTTTACTCTCAAGGTAGATACTTCCCTTGAACATTGAGTCACAACAGTAGAAACATGACATGGACCAAAACACAATGATGCAGTGGATACTATGACTTTCGTCGGGTGACCCAAAGGAGTAAGAAAAACTCAGAGGATTGGTTCAATACAGAGGTTCAATGGATTAATATGTGTGCAAAGACAAAGTGCCATGTTCAAGGGCGACTCTAAGAGTTACTGGTAATGTTCGCAAAAACTGCTTGGCTTGCTTCCTTCAATTTTTCCCCCATCTAGATAGACGAGTACCTCTTTTTAATTTAATGAGCTCGAGGAGGGTAACACATGCTCAATATAACTCACCTTAGGTAAGTTCATCTTCCTTTGTTTAATGAACTGGAAGAAGTAAGGGTTCGATCCCGTATGGGCCTCTCGATGTTTGTTTAACAAGTCCAAAGATAGAAAACTCAAAGGTTTTTCATGATTATAAAGTCTGGAAAAACACTTAAAAGAGAACTCTCTCGGTTCCTTTTTTGTAAAGTAGTCTGATGAGACCGAAAAAGAGATAAACTATCGCTCAACAAACATTTTCTTCAAATACTTTAACAAGCGTGAAGAGAACAAGGTTGCTCGACAATCTTTTCATGTTTAGAGAGTCTGAAAAGAACTTAAAGATGACTCCAATGTTGTCCTTTTTCATAATGTTAGTCTCGCGAGGCCGAAAAAGAGATAAATTATCACTCAAAAGATGCCCTTTCAAACATTTTAATGAGTGGGAAAGGAAGCAAGATCACTCGACAATCTTTTCATGTTTAGAGAGTCTGAAAACAACTTAAAGATGAGTCTAGGGGGTTCCTTTTTCTTGTATCCATACAGGTCCGAAAAAGAGATAAAAGTTTACCTGGATGCATTCTCATGAATTTACAAGCACGAGAAAGAACAAAGACTAAGCTCGGTATGCCCCCAGCTTGAAATCTAGTGGCTTAAATCTAGAATGATCATCAAAGGCTAGAGACATGCCCTCCAAGCTTCAATTCATTCACCGACTTTGAGGTTGTCACTAATTTCTCTAGTAGATGAGAAAAAGGAGAAGGGTGGATGAAAAGAAGGTTCAAGAGAGGTGACTGTTTCATGTTTTAACGAGCTTGACATAGGAAAATAACTATGCTCAGGGTTCCAGGTTCGATCCCCAGATTGTTGTTTCATTTTTTAACGAGCTTGCTACAGAGAGGAAAACTATGCTCAAGGCCTCTATTTTATTTTTTAACGAGCTTGCCACAGAGAAGAGAAAATATGCTCATGACCTCTTCTTGATCAGGGCTTCCAAGAGGATAATTCTCTGGAAGGACACCATGTCAAGGGACAAAACTCGGTCATGGATTCCAAGAGATCTTCGCTGGATGGAAGATAATCGCTCTGGAAAGGACACATGTCGATGGTCGTGACAGGGGTAAGGAGATCATGCTCCAATAACCCTACCGAAGAAATCACCATGTCCACCACCGAATCCAAATCATCAGAATTTGAAATCATGGGAGATGATGGAAAATCAACATCAGGAGGGGAGATAGAGTGTATATCTTCCCGAATTTCTTCATGAGGGGGAAGACAAGAGGATCGGTGACGGTTATTATCCTGAGGTAACTTGTCAATGTGAAGCATTTCCAGAATAGATTCATCTGAGGGAAAAATTGGGGAAATGTAGTTGATCGCAGACTACAAGGAACTCAACCGTGATTGCATCGAGGAACTATCAGGTGCCAATATATGTTAGTCATCCGACGAGGGAGAAGTGGATTGGATAGAAATGTATGATGTTTCGGCTGGACTAAGTGGCACAGTGTCACCTAGTGCATCGAATTCCAATGAACGAGGTACAATCTAAGGGTCAGATGATTCTAAATATTGATAAGTCATGGTCGAAATCAAATCGACGGTGGCAATGTGATGTGTAGTCGGTGGAAGTGGTGTAGGCAAGGTACCCATGAGGCTAGAATATTTCAGTAAGCCAACACCAATGCTTTCATACATGATCTTGTGGTCTCCCAAGAAAGGAATATTGTTGGTAGTGGGAGCAGGAGCATCGGTTGTGCAGAAATCCAACTGATCAACAGTGACAATTTTTCCCTGATGAGGAAATTGTACACATCGAAAAACCGACGAGGCAACGAAAGTCATAGCATAAAACCAACTTCTTCCAAGTAAAAAGTTGTAATCGAGGGGAGCATCGACCACCTCGACATCAACAGTAACAGTTTTTCCACCCAATTGGATGGGCAGGGACTATAAAAGCCCATGGGGATGAAAACCTCACCCATTGAAGGCGCGTAACATCATTGGGGATTTTTTAAGTGCGGGTGATTTTAAACCTTTCGAACGTGCTAAAGAAATGACACAAGTTGAGGCTCCCTCATCCAGAATAGTTCAGTGTATTTGTTGATTGTGAACAACAACATCAACTTGAAAATAAAGTTGGTGAGAGAGTCGAGATGCATAATTGTCTAGGTTAAACATGATATGGTTGGACAACTTAGGATCAACAACGCCAATAGCGGCCAAGAGAATTCTACGTTGACTAGGGCAGTGTTATAGAACTTCTAACATAGACATAGCACATGGTGCTTGAGCCAAATCTTCAAAAATGTTGTAGTTCTGGGTGGCACGTGAACCGGGATTAAAGGTAGCTTTGCATATAGTTCTCTTAGGATGGCATAAGATAGAGTCAAACGCAGGTTTCTCAATCTGAATTGGTCTAGACGGAGGATTAACCAATGGAAGACTAACAGAGAACAATGATGGATTTGATAAATTATCGGTACCGTTAGTGTCTTTTCCTTTTTCAGGGTTACCTGGTGTGTCGTATGTCTTAGAGAGAGTGGTTAAATTAATCCCATTAAACATATAAATATGTGCACTCGAAGAGGCCTCATCATTAGGATGGCTAGAACTGCCCCCAGGAGAGGGGGTTTGAGCAACCATGGATTTCTGTTGTGGAAAAGGCTGAGTAAGAACAACGGGTTGTGAATTTCCTTGGAAAATTTTGGCCACTTCATTGTGAAGTGGATAGTCTCGAGTGTAGTGATCGTCACCACAAATGATACATGGGAATTTCAGTTTCCGTTGTGTTTGCTTTTCGGTAGCAAGTGTTTGAGCTTGATTTTTTGGTTGTTCATTGTTATTTTTTTATTTATTATTTGTCTTCTTCTTACCTCCGGATTGTTGTGAAGGGGCAGATTGAGATGCATTCACTTCAAAGATCTAAGTTTGGGGGGAGGTAGAGGAGAGTGTGGTCGATTGGGAAGTAATTTGAGTTTTGATGGAACCGATAACACCATCCACATGAGATGAGGATAGCAGTTTAGATGGATCGGTATTAGCTCAAGCAACATTCAGAAGCAAATCATACAAAGTACTAGATTAGGAATAAACCAAATCTAAATACTGAGCCCAAGCGATGGCTTGTTCCTCTGTGACCGTGCCACCCATAGTGACATCGCAAGTGATCGGGGGTAAAAGTGATTTAGTAAACCATTCTGCTAATAATATGTCAGGAATGATTGCCTTAATCATCCTTCGTCATCGCCTCCACTCATGAATATGGTCAGAGATATGCACAAAGTCAGTTTGACGAAGGGAGGTCAAGAGTTCAGTACCCATCTCGTAGCAAATAGGTAGTTGAAAATGCATGAGGAAAGACATGGAAAGGGAATTGAAATTATGAAAAGAAGCACGTGGTAGTTCAATATACCACTTTGTTGCCGAGCTGGTAAGTGTTCACTGGAAAAGAAGCAAATGTATAGAATCATCCATGAGGGAGTTTGATGAACACCACAAATGGAAAGTCATCACATGGTTGTTTGGATCTTTGCCAGATTTTCCATCAAATTTCGGAATATCAGAAGGAAGTTTAGCTGGAATGACTAGCCAAACTGGTGAATGAAAAATAGGATCATTAGTTAACCGAGACAAGTCTGGGAGATCCAGAGTCGCAAGGAAAGGTAGTTGTCGGTTAATTTGTGGATGATACTGGTGCAGCATAGGAACACTAGTAGGACCATAAATTGGGTTAGGTGTATAGTTGTAACCAGTAGGTCCTCCTACATATGGTTGTTGCTGGCCAGGATAAGTAGGATTCGATGATGGATGAGAAACATTTACATAACCCGGTGGGCTCTGAGCATTATAGACCAGGTGATTTGTTTTCCCATGAGGAGGATAAAAAATTTTCCCTTGAGAATGGTAAGGAGTAGATCCCGGAGGCATATACACATTAGACCCATGAGGAGGATAAGAATGTGGTCCCGGAGAAATCCAGGTGGTGTTTGGGATACCGCCCGGATAAGGTTGTCTGTAAGACGTTCCGGAAGGAACAGGATTTGATACTCCTCCTAGTGGATTATTATATGAGTGCCCCCTAATGTGGGGTTGAATAAAAGTGCCTCCTGAAGATACTCCCCAGGATGGTGGAGGGTTTCCAGCAAACGAAGGTTTCCCCCCTGCCAGCAGTGGATTAACGACCAGGGTATGACTGGAAAATAGAGGGTGCCCTCCAGGAGGAGCATGAAAAGGGGGTTGTCCCCCAGGAGGGGTAGGCCCACCATGGAAAGGTACTCCTCCAGGAGGAAAATGTTCGTTAGATGGTGGTTGCCCTCCATTCGGTTGTGTTTGGCCGGCAGGGGTCTGCATTCTCGGGTGAGAAGATGTCCCAGTAGGATCGTGTGGAACATGTGGAGCTATAGAGTAAAATCTTGTAGAAACGGGGGTAGGAATTGAAGTGCCTTGGAGATGAGTAGAGGTGATGAGTCCAACATTAGGATGGACTTATGTTGGTGTAACAGTAGGGTTAATAACCTGATCGACTGGGTGATTCATGGTTTGACCGGATGGTCTTGTTTCACTAGGAGGGTCATGAGGATGAAAGGGTTGTCGAAAGGATTCTAAATTTTCATATGGATTGCGTCCCGATGAAGTCCTCCATACAGAATGAGCAGGTGTGGGATTGGTATCTACTATGGTGCTAGGACGAACATGAGTCCTATACTCATCACCAAAGATTGTTTCTGTGGATCCCATAAATATTTCAGTAAAAGTCCTCTCCGGTAATCGTGGGACCTCTTCATCTATGATGTTCCCAAGAGAGTCTAAACGAACCAAAAGTGGTTCGAGAGGGGTTACTGACATAGATGTAGTGGGATTTTCAATTGTAACCAAAGCACCTTCTGATTTATCTAACGAAGGAGAAAAAACACTTCCAACGTTAGATTGATTTTCTACCTCTCCACGGTAGTTGTCTTCTAGAGGGTTAGGAGGTAAGGGTTGATAGCCTTCCGGAGGTAGCCCTTGCATCCTACGCAATTGGCGAAGACCTTTATCATCTACAGGCTCAATTTTGGAGAATAGCAGAACACACTAAAAATCTAGGGCCAACTAACAAAAAGAAACAACATACGCTAATAAAATATAGGAATCAACCAAGCAAACAAAAACTTCCCTCGATGATCGTACTAGTTGGTGATGAAATCCAATGTCGCGTGATCAAGTCAAGAAGGGGCTAGGATATGGTGGAATAGTTACAATGACGACCTGCTTAACGGAATTTCACCTTGGTGCAAGCTTCCACGCAGTAATTGTGTATTTACCCTCCAAGGAGCCCGAATGAGTTTGACCAATGTCTATTCCAGGTACAGTGAGACTTCCCTTCACCGTCACCTTGTGTAAGTACCTAAAGATTATGGCAACTAAAGACACCAATTCGCAGTGAGTCCCTGGGCAGGTATAGTCGACAGTCCGATCTGAAACGTATGGGTAGGATAAAAAGTCTGAAATCAACTTGAGAGGATCCCACACATAATCATGGGTATACCTTCAAGTGACCCCCAATATACGATCTGACCACTACAAATAGTTGAACCATGGAGGGATAATCTCCATAATTCGCCCGAATGCGACCTCGTGTGCAACCCCTGTGTGAGAGGGGGATCCCAGAAAACTAATGTGACAATTGGATTTGACTCTCCCTAGCTAAGGATGCTAATGTTTTTTTTGGAAACTTTGGAGAGTTGTACTCATAGCCTAATCCAAAGYGCTAACCCTAGTCTACTGTTGGTGGAAGATCCTAAAAACAAAAAATGTTCTAGATAATTTTTAATTAGCGTTCGTTTTACAAYTGTTCTTTACTCAAAGGGTGTATGAAAGTGAAACTGATGGAATGATGACTCAATTCCCAAAAAATGCATAAAATATGATAAGAAATCGTTTCTTTTCAATGAATGCCTATTTAAGGGAAAGAAAAAGAGTCGTTTTCACTATCAAACACTAATATGGAATGTCCTCAATCAATTGGTTCTCAATCAAATCCAATGCAATGCCAAAACATTTTAAAAATGCCTTCTAATATGCAAACCAATCACTAAGATGTATCTTTGTCGTTTGTATGCGAATGATGATTAATTCAATGCAAAAAATTCTCCTACCAACTACCCTTTCAGATCAAGGAGATTCGGACAAGCATAAGCAGATTTCGCACAAACAACACACCCTCTTGCTATGATTGAAACAAGAAGCAAAAGGAAAACAAAAGATAACAAAGAAAATCAAGAATTTCACACAAAAGAAAGATGCTAAGAAAAATGACCTCAAAGAACCAAATGAGATGATTCATAGATTTCTGATGCCCTTCACCAGAGTTCCCGCTCAGTTGGATAAGAGAGAAGAAAGTAGTGGATTGATTCCAAGTTCTCAACAGCAGAAAAACTCAAAATAAGGAGGACGGTCACAAAATCTGGACAACAAAGTTCTTATTTCTCAAAAAGTAGAGTGTCAAAGGTCAATAGGAAGAAGCATTGAAGCACAAAGAAGCTGAGCAAAGGAAAAACAGAGATTGGATTTCATAAAATACAATTCTGGAAAGGTTTTTTTGCAAAGAAAGGATGGTTCTCTAGTGTAAGGGGAACCAAAGTGTTATAACTCTCTGTCTAATACCTTCAGGGAGTGTTGGCACTTTGATAACAAGGTAGGGGAACGTTGGTGTCCTAAAACCTAGAAAATTGTCCAAAAAACCCAAAAACTCAGTTGAACTTTGGCATTTAGAGTGTATGTGATGGAATAAGGATTCAATCAACATATGAAATCAAACATATGGGATGAACAAGGTCTAAAAATAAAAAAGGGTAAGACAAGGTCTATGAGGAAAACCAAAACTGAAAGTTTCGATTTGTCCCCAGTGGAGTCGCCAATTTCTATTGTAGGAAAATCTCCCTGCGGATAGGTAAATCTCCTCTTGATAGCTAGACTCTTAACTCTTAAGACAGAAGATGCTTAACATGGACACTGACTTCCTTTTAGATCTAGATAAACTAATGTGTGAGGAGGAAGGAGAAAAAAAGTACCTTTTTACTGGTGTTTGTCCCTGCACAGTCTAAGTTGAGCTCCAATCGTAAATTCCTCGATAAGCCCTGTAGACAAACAAAGATACAAACAGCTTCCTACTCTATTGAGATTACCTCGAAATAGATATATCTATTAGAGACAAATTCTTGTGAGATCAAACATAGAATTGAAAGAAACAGGTGAAGCATACTATATTAATGAGAACAACAATGAAGAAAACTTACAACCATAGATGTGAGTGCAACAACTTCATCAAGTTCCCCTTGTCCAAACCCTTGCTTAAACAGTCCACACGCAGAATGTTGATGCTCCAAATGACATACCACTCATGAGATCATAAGTTTGGTATAATTCTCCATCTCCATTCCCCCTCCTCCATGGAAATCCCTCATTATATAATATTTGGAGACTTAACCACCATGGAGAGAATCTCTCATCAGATCCACTAAGAAAGGGATCTCTAAGATATTTAGGGAGAAAATATCTCTTAAGTATTTTGGGGAGGAAATATCTCTCAAGGATTTTAAGGAGGAAATATTTCAACCATCCATGAGATCCTCCACCTTCCCTAAAAGATAGGAAACCAAATGTGAGGTGGATCCTCACACTTAATTACTTTCTTTTTCATGAATATTAATAATAATTCATGTGCACTTGATTCTCTCACTTAATCAATTTATTTTCCATGAATATTAATAATAATTCATGTGTACTTGGTATTTTGGCCTTCATGTAATATATCCCTCCTCCACCTTGACTAGGGATTGTGACATAGGTTATTCCATGGTGTCAAGGTTTATGTGACACTTATACGACACTTTATGACACTTAGGGTGAGGTACCTAGGTGTGCAAATTTCATGTGTAACACCACTCCTCAATTTTCTTTTTCTCTCAGGGGTCTTGCGACTCCCTGTTTTTCTTGTGTCACTCTCCTTTTCCAATTTCCTTTCTATTATTTCCAGGCTCTTCAACATCTTTAATTTGAATTCACCCTGCTGATCCCTGACCCTCATGAACTTTTGACTATCGGCTCGGTGAGCCTGGGCATATTTTTTCAATCTTTCAATGATTTCATCATATGCCCTTCCTTATCCAATTATCTTCCATGCCCATTGGAATTCGATGCTTCGACTCCCAAGTTGACATCCCGTCCTTCTCTTTCATTCTCTGAATTGGAGGTAATCCGCACCTCTTCCATTTCTATACCCGATGTCGATTCACATCTGTCCTGACACTCATTGAACTCTACACACACAATGTGCAGTCAATCGAATTTTTTCATTCCTTAAACCCTTAATTAAAACTACAACATTCATAAACCAATGCAAATAAGAAAATGTTTCGACTTCACAAATTTTCTGAGTTCTGCTCGGCTCTGTAATTTTTGGGTGATAGCTCCCTCTTTCTTATCCCCTACCCTCGTAACCAAAGGTTGTGACCAAATGATATACTACTAGGTGCTACTCGGGCTTTCGACTTTCGAAGAGTTTAAGGCACACATGTCTATCTCCCGGAGTTTTGATTTACCGAATTCACGTAAATCGGGTGGATTGATGGTCCACATTTACCCAACATCCAACTGTTAAAATCCACTATGGTTCTTCTGTCTTTGAAGATTTTGGGACTTCGGGACTTCGGGTTTCAGGGTTTTGGTCCTCGAGGCTCTCATACCCACTTCCCTCTCCAGCCCCCGACTTCCAAAAATTTGATTTCCTTATCCTCCGGGCCCACAACACAGCTGTCGCCTATCAAGGTAGTGACACATAGTGTCCTTAAGAAGGTCCACCTGTCAACCATGTGGCCTCACCTAACAGATGTGCTACATGTTCATACGAGCCCTCGATGCTCAACACTTCATGATTTCGTAGTCGAAAAGAAATTCTTTCAACCCCTGAACCCCCGATACATGATACCCCACGAAGATTATGATCCAACAGTTCTCCCATGGCTTGGATCCAATGGTCTGGATCTCCTTCCCTGCTCCTCACAACTCGAAACTTCGCGAGACCAAGAATTTGGTCTTCCCTCCAAACTCACAAACCCCAAGTTTGTGAAATGATCCAACGACATGGATTGAAACGAGATCAATGGCTCATATTGACCATGCTCAACGGTTCACGTTGATTCTTGAAATTAGGGTGGTGAGTTCATCCAACTCCTAACCACCTTATAGCTCCATTGGATCCTACGGTCCTCACGATTTCGTGAGCTCTCCACAGAGAATTCTGACCGCCCGATTCACTCCTCAACGACTTCTGCCCCACGACTGAGTGTTCTCCTTCATGAAATTAATTTCTATGCGACGGTTTTGATCTTTGTCTCCCTTTGAACACTTCAAAGGTGTTATCCCTCCTGAGCTTTGTAACACGGTCAAGTAATCCATTGACACTTAGAAACATTCTGAGGTTTGAAATCAGTCCTCCAGACACAATTTCTTCTTAAAACCTCGGTCCAAAGACTGCTTATCCAACCCATCTAGGCTCAACATTGAAACTAGGCTCTGATACCATATTGTAGCGCCCATAGCCCTCAACCCCACGGTCGAGCAAATGATACTACATGGAAAAACACTTATGTAACACATTATGCATTCTAGTGAACTTAAAACGCTTAATTACAGTTAAACACAGAATTACTGCTAGCATTTCAGAGGTAATGGAAATAACCATAATTCATATGCACAACAAAATACGTGATAACATTGCAAGAATCACAGGTATGCAATTTAATTAATTACACAATTACAAAACATAGTGACACTTATCTTTGAAACTGTCATGCACCACCAACTGCGTGTAGACCTTCCACGAACCTCCCAGCCTTAGACCATGTTTCTCATCACTCTCAGTAGTAGGTCACCCCCGAGCTGGGACTAAGCTCCACTGGGTAAGGAATCCTATGCTAGGTAAGGTTTACAGGAAGAATACATGTAAGAGAAGGAGGATTCTCTCCTAGGAACCACTTATGCCCACTGCCCACAGAATCTCCTTCCCCACATGCCTATCCCACCCCAGGAGTATACACCTTCTTTGTCACCTAGATAGTCCTTCAGCTGCTAACCTCCCTTACCTTGGGTTTCAGCAACAAACCAGACTGGAAATCTCTGAGCTCTTTGGCAGTTACAGGGTTCCTTCCAGGAGCTCTCTCCTTCCTCGGCACACTCTCTCACCTGGAGAGAGTTTCTCACAGGCCTAGAAACCTATTCTTTGACCAATTCCAACACAGTGAGGATGACAAGAAGGCTTAACCAGGTACAGATAATGACAGCCAGCCACATTCAGTTGAGAACTGCGTGGCCACTACATCTAACTGGGAAAAATGGTTATGGACACCCAAAATGACAACAGTCAGTGTTAAGGCATAGCTCGACTCTGATTTTACAAGATGCGTCGGTCTTCTCAGCAAGAAAAACCCAGGAGACATGGCTCAGTTCACGGTTTACCATGGGTTTCAGGTGTGTGAGGTATGCAGAGGTCCAGTCACAGAGGCCAAAATGTATTTAGATGAAGGATGGTGAATGCCAAACAAACTCATGCCGAGATCGGAAGAATGGGAAGCGAACCCCCAACATGACTCAATTCCTGGTTAAATTGCATGCTCCTTGGCCAACACACGTCACCCATGAGGCTTCCTATGCTTCATCAGCTGGTGTGGGATTTTAGGCACGCGTTCCTCTCTAGGAACTTAGGACAAAATAGATTTTCACATGTCTTTTGGAATAATATTAAAATATTATTACCAAGGACTTAAGCCCCTAGGCTCAACACTTAGCCTCTCTTTCCAACCTTCCATCCCCCAATCCCTTACCTACTCTATGGAAGCTTAGTCCCCCATCACTCATTCATCGTGCTCGGTCTGCACGCAATGGTGTTTATATTTTTTTATTAATGTTCTGCATGATTACATATACAAAAGCAGGCTCCCAGCCTTAACAATTAGGCTCTTTGGCATAATAACACATAAGCCCACCAACTTATATAAACTTCGCTCACCAGCCTATAAAACATAATTACAATTCATAATGCAATCTTTATACTTCATAGACATGATTTACAACATGGCTCGGCCTTGGGGACATTACATTAATGGCTCCGATTTTAAGCTTTATGGTGTCCTCCCTTCATTGCCAATTACGTTAGAAGGCAAAAC